>UZAN01041467.1:0-12505 GCA_900618425.1 Echinostoma caproni | reverse complement strand
ACAAGCCACGCGCAAACACTAACTAGGTCACAACAGCTATTAGTGGCTCGGAGTGAATGTTCTGGCGCATGGCCACTTGCGCACGCACGCGAAACAAGTTGTGTTCAAGTGAAATACATGTGATAACAGTCAGGCAAAAATCTATTCAACAACGACCATCAGGCTGACAATAGAACAGTCGGACGACCAATCGACTGACGGAATTAGAAAGGTTCGCCAATGTCCTTATTTTCGGAATAAGTCTAACTATTTGAAACCTCGACTGGAGAACGGCTACTGCAGCCAAAGCCCAGTCGTGCGCGACGGTAAAAATTGAACACGTACGGAGACAATTTCGTGGCAATCGGTAAAGCCAAACAAATAAACATCGTACTGTCAACCAGACGGTAATCAAAGCGTGAATTATTGAATGAAAGCGGAACGAGTTGAATTCCTAACCTATGAATCACAACTGACCGCCCGCGACCGTGGTAACAAGGGGTGAGGGTATTAGCTAGCAATCCGACGGTTCATCACTCGAGTCCTGGACAGAGACACAATACATATTTTTATCGATCAACATCTGGAAGCCGAGTCACAATTGGGAAACGGAGGTTTAATGTCGACCACAAATCAATGATCTTGTTTTATTACACTTTCGTGTGATAAACAGCAGATGCGGAAAGCCCAATAGTCACGAGGGCCTACTGTTAAGTGATGGAAACCGATAACCTAAGCTCCGGGACTTGGAGTGGCCCCTATAGGTTAGGTGTGGTATTGGACCGGACGACAGCAAAGCTGCCTACTACCAAAGTTCGTGGTGGACTCCGAATACATACCGTTTCAAGCATTCTGACCTGATAAGAAATGAGAAAAAGAATGTCATTGCTATCTGCTCGCTGCTAAATCTTTTAATGTATCCAACCAACCAGTTATGGAGTCTTTCGGACCCGAACCCTGAAGACGCGAGACACCAACTCTACCCAATCGTTTTGTGCATGTCTTCATATCTCTTCTCCACGTCAGCTGTTGACCTCCACTTGGTTTCCTCCAGCTCGGAGCGGGTACAACGAATATGTTTTATTCACTGCAGCGACGACAGCTGGGCAATACGTGCCCTAGCCAGCGAAGTCTACTGTCAATTCGATATGATAGCAGATTTATCCTGATAGAAAAGAAACTGAATCTCTATGATCAACACACCATGCATACATACATTTTAAAGCATGACGGGGAGTGAAAAGAAGAACACCACTGCTATCTGTACGGTGCTTCCAACAAACGAGTTGCGGATTCCTCTTTCAGTCTGGAAGACGGAAAACATCGAATCTACCTAATCGCGAGGTGAATTTATTCAGTTCTTGTTTCTATGTCCTTTGTTGATTTGCACGTGAATTCCTCCAACCTAGAGCAGCAAAAACCGATAAGGCACGGTGCGGTACACGACGACCAAGTGCCGAAAATAGGTGATTCAGAAAGGCAACGCAAATGCGCGAACACAAGCGACTGTGCATACAGGTCCATTTGACGCAAAACCGTCACAGAGACACTGTTGTTGTTGTTTTATCTGTTTTGACCAGTCACGGATCGGTCTGATGTGAATCGACTAGATGCGGATGTCGACGTGAACATAGTTAAGCAAAAAACAAGATTCGCGAGTGTGTGTGTTTACGGGCGCGCAGCGTCGTACATGCCGATATGGAAACCTATGAAAGTCATGTCAACGGTATCTCACGATGTACACGGGGTTCATACATTAGTGGAAAACTGATAAATCTCTCAGTTAGTCACGCGGTGGGTATACGACAAGACGTAACAGTGAAGCTCGCTGATAATATGCCTAGTTTAAGGAAGACAACACGCCATAGTTACAGTGCCTTTTGCTCCATAAACCACATATTACCATGATAACTAACTGGCATGTCATGGGAGAAAAAAATGTTCTTGTTTTTGACACCCTTGCCAGGAAATGATAGAAACTCACTTCTGGTTCACAAAAAAAGAAAGAGCCTCGAATTTTGTAGTAAAAAATCGCTGAAACGGTACGAGACAATTCGTGAGAAAGAAGAAAACAGTGTGTTCTCTCTGTGTCGAATAGCCTCGAATTCCGATCGATGCCGATGATAGAGCATCAGGGGAATAACAAGCAGTCAGTCAGACAGATACTCAATGACCTGAAAACGAAACCAAAACACGTTCCGAGACGAATGCTATCGACCTGGTAAGTTCATTGTGACCAAACATGAACACATTAAAGCTGGTGTACAAGTACAAAACTCGACTAGTCGAGTGCTAATATTACGTGTATATATATATATATATATATGTATATATATATATATATGGCTGTGAACCCCTTCCTGACAGTTGATTGTACATTTGTATGTCCAATAAATAAAGTAGGGAATAAAAAACATGATTTCTCGAAATAGACGTACAGCAATGGAAACAGGATTATGGACATTTTCTGAACGATGAAAACGTTAAATTTGATCATTTCCACCTTTCCGTCCGGATACTGAAAGCTAGATTACTTGAGTGATGTATCCGTTTGAGTCAACTGATATTCGATTTCTCAAAGAGAAGCTGAAATACTGGATGCATTTGGATTCCAAGTGAACACGAGGTGACACAAAGATGGATAAATTGAGACGGATAGGAATATTAATCCTGCCTGAGACGATAAGAAAATAAGCAATGTTTAGTGTTTTGTTTCCTTCAATTAACGAAAATGCACAACATTTATAAAAGTGTTGAAGCTGACAATCTTTGAGCTCTATGGGACTGTGCTAATCCCTCCCACATGCAGACATACCAACGGATCTCACACAGAAGGGTAATCATGATTTCACAACCGCGAACGAGTATGAAGATCAACTACTGTCATCTTGCTGACGTACACGTTCTCTGGGGCCGTCTTGCAAAGGCCCCTTAACAAGAGGCTGCAAAATTCAGATGAAACCAGCCCCGACAGAGGGAGAGGGTCAAACAACGTGACGGGCGAAAATGACGGATTAGGTGAGCGAAACTGCCAGTGGAACACGCAGACCAGCAGGGATACAGGAAAAAACGGGTTACATTTTAGACTCGATTGGAGCATATCGTCAGACATACGTGTGGACATTCACATTCAAACACAGATGATGAGTTTCGAGACTTGAGGTTTATCTCTTGTTTCGACATTTGCAGACGAACAGCTTTGTTATGATCAATTTGATGTTATCACATCATAGTAGAATTCTGGAATAATCAGCTGAAGTCCGAATGAATTCAGCAACTAGACACTAGGTTCAAACACAGCACAGGCACATGCAACGGATAATGTCCACAATGGTCGAACAAATCAAATGAGAAATCGATAACCATACGTTGCCTGCTGCTCAAAACAACTCAACCGAGCCCGGAAAATGAATTGATCGCAGAGGAGAAAGACGGTCCAAAAATCCGCCTCACCTTCGCGATAACAAAAGAAAACAGTAAGTAGCGTTTTCCTCATCTAAATATCCATCCCCTCTTTTCAGCATGCACACGCATTGCAGCGTAAACCACTCGCCATAATGATGATGACGATGGTGAGTCAGCATCATCCCCCGGGCACATGTGACACCGGTTAGGCGGATGCTTGCTACTGGCGAAACCAATGATCAATATTGTGGATGGGCGCGCGTGTGACTCGGCAGAGCAGGTGGGGTAGGGGAAAATGAGACATTCCACCGTCGGTATGCCATGTGATGTGCGCAGACAGTAGTGGGGAGCGAGTGGTAATTCATGTGGCCTACGATGAGCGCATAACTGGGTTCGTGAATCCAAGTGCATACAGATTCATCAATGATTATATGATGAATCCGACGTGTAAATGAAACCTGAGCTGGAAAGCTAGGAAGTACAGAACAGTTGTTTCGACTGTCGTTACTGCCGTCGTGTGGCGTACAAATTACAATATCACGGAATTAGGTTACAGCGGCAAAAGTGGAAAGCGATGTCGTAATGAAACAACCGACTGTCTCGGTTGTGCAACATAGACACGTGTTTATTTCCACCTGTTTCAAACAGACCAAGTGTAATAGTAGACAACCATCCGTATCTACGTGTACTCGCGTCGCTAATTTGCCAGCGAATAAAGAGAGTTAGATTAATCAAAGGAACTGCAATGAATCGCTTCTGCGATGAAGCTTGCATTACGTGGTTTACTATAAAAAGTTGTTTTTAACAAAAATAATTACATTGTTTAAAGGTTATTTTTTCATGGCTCCTTGCGAAGTATTTTCTTCTTATTTTGAGATCTTCAACAGAATGCAGTGAACTTGCTAGAAAGATAGTCATGGATGATATTATTACATGAGACGTTGGTGCATTCACAGAATATATATATAAACCTTTGCTTATTTTTACTCAACTCCCCTAGGTGAGCTGCTAGTGGTTAATCAATCCGGTTAGTCCCCGATAATGGCTTTTTGTCCACACACACTTTGGTGGGAAACCACCAGGTGAAGCCAGTGAGCAGGACTTCCTCAGCAGGAACTATTTGTGACGGTCGGTTAGGTTATAGGAGCATTTCGTGAGGTGCAAGAAAGAGATGCCCAACCACCAGCCAAAACACCCACCCCAGACCATAATGAGGCTTTCAGATGTCCAACTGCTGATGTATGATCAAGCGGCTCAAACGAGACTTGCCGAAGAAGCCGCGTTGTATCCACGATGTTTTCCAACCAAAAGAATGATAAGCAAACTTCTCGGACTATGACCGGGTCAGAAAATCACCAGTAGTTCGCCAAAGGGAGCTGGCAGAAAATCCTAATTCCAAATCAATCAACAATAGACGGACGAACGTTCTGGCTGAGGCCACCGGCTCGATTGGGCATCAAGGACGTGTGAACCAACTCAAGGATCCGATAAACTGGACACTTGCGTAAATGGATTGCGATTTTTAATTACCGCAACGCTAACTTGCAACTTTGATTGGACACAGACGCCGATAGTGAATTCTCCCAGAAAATCCCACTCCTTTGGCCTGTACAACCAGGCAGTTTTCCGCCCAGGAGCAAAGCATAACCTGATTCTTTTGGTGTGTAGATTGTTGTGTTGTGATTTGCTTGGTACACAGTCTGAACTCAGACAAATGCGAAACAAAACAATAGTATAAGAGTGTTCTTTTGGGCTTCAGCCATTCGTTCCTGGCCAAAGTGTACACATGCTCCTATGTCGTCTATGTGAAACACACACCATCAACACTAATCAATCAACTATTGGCTAGTTTCGATCGATTTCCCCGATCGGTGAGTTTCAGTGTTAAATAGTTCCTGTACTATATAACCCCACTAGAATAACGCGTACAATCCTTTGTTCTGGACACAAACTTGGCATCGGTCTGTGCAAAATGTGTGCATGATCGAGCGACACAGATATCATATAACAGAACCCTGGTCTCTACAATTACTGTGATCCCTGTCCTCTCCGCATTGAGGAAGCTACTCATGTCACTCGTCATTGAAAAGCTGTGAAAGCATTGTGCCGTTGTATCAGACTTTTTAAGAACCATTAGCAGTGCATATCTATCGAATTCAATTGGATTGAACCAAGGTGAGAGATGCGTTGATTCAACGCGCCAAACACTTGAATTATTACTTGGGCTGCGGTTTGCACGTCAGATTAACAACCCCTCATGTCCTGGTTTGAGTCCCGGGGGATATGCACTGATGATAATTCCTAACAATTGTACAACACTTCCAAGATTTTTCACACCTTGTTTTCTAAAACAAGACAAAGTACATTTGCAGGTCAGTGAAAAACAAATTTTAAAATGAAAAGAAGGGACTAACTTTCAATGAATATATTCATTGATGACTAGTGTGAAGAAAATCCATCGTTTTTATTTTGTTTTCAATGTTGAAGTTTACGCGTGGCGGTCGAGAAGTTCAGGTCGATGGCGCATCGAAGGGTTCTAATGTCCACAATCTGACCAAAACCATCCCGATACAGCATTGGTAGTCGACTACTCCGGCTCAATACCATACAATTCCTTGGGACCTTACGGGAGATATCATTCCAAGTCCCCAAGCTTAGATTACTGGTTAACATGAATGAACGGCAGATTCTCGTGGTCATGAGATGTAACCTCTCTGCTGTTCACCACAAACAGGGTAAGCAGAGAAGTGAAAGATTTCACTGATGATGTCGTCTAGCCTGACAGTGAACCATTCCTAACAATAAGCACTACAATAACCACTACACACACGAAAGCAGTGTTTCAGAAGCAGTCTGTGACGAAAGAACAGCAGGGACGTAGCATGAACAGGTTGGGTATTTGTGATGGGATGTCATGCTCAATATTGCTTAAGTAAAACATAAAAGCGGGGATAGGGGTGAAGCTTTTTCCGGGTTGCATAACAATCGGAATATTGAGTAACACAATGACAGATCAAATGCTGTTCAGAGCAGATACCAGGGAAGATCAACCAGTGTCTAGTTTATACTATTCGTGGTTTTTCTCCAACGGCAATCTGTCTGTTGTCTGTTGCACAAAGAAACTACAAGGCGATGCCTGGTCGAGGATAGTTGTTTACTGTAGATTACAGTTAGGATATCAATAAGTTGGCATACATGTCACAGATTTCTCATTTGAAACATGTCATCACAATTCCCGATAGCACACAGGGTAATAAATGCAACAGTCCGTAGTTATTCTTTGGAGCACAGCAATTCGCTCACAGTGGTCTTGTTAATTTTTGATCGTTGAAGGAAACCGCCAGTCGCACTATTATGCGTACTAATCACAGATATGAGTAGTATCTCGCAAACACAAGGATGAAAGCTGTGGGGTGGAGCTCAAATAAAAGTGGATTTTATTAAACATCATGTTTCCGAGGCTTACTAACTTCAAAATCAACCCTGATAGTATGTATGAACATAAATGGCCCGAGACCACCGTCTTCGTGTGAAACTAACTAACGGATCGTGCCATGATGACGACCAACATCACAACCAGATCTGCTTGTTATTGGCATGTGCACAAAATATCCCTTCCTCTCGAGCAAATGGTGACAAACTGTCAGAGTATACAATGCAGTGACAATCAAACAAGTCATCTACCAACTAAAACATTTTGGTCAACCAGTCAGTCAGTCGGTCGGTCAATCTGACCTGAAACGGAGAGAAAATGAGAGAGAGAGAGAGAGAGAGCGAGATGGGAGGGGGGAGTAGGGTTCGCACGACTGAGAGAATTGTGACTCAGCTGACAATCCAGGCGAAAAACTACCCGGCACAAAGCCCCGGGCACGCACAAATAAGCCAATGCAAATCGGTTTTAAGGGTCAGGCTCAATAATCAGTGGGCGAAATATCCAAGGTCAGCTGCGGTGGTGGTGGTGGTCAGCTCACGCGAACACGAGGCTGTAATGGACAGTCAGCTGGCTGAACCAGACAGACAGAAAGATATTCACGAACCGATGTTAGGTGACGCATAGTGGGATGTTTACATGTTAGCATCCGTTCAGAAATGCTTCGGATGTCCCTAGACTGTTCTTGAACGGTTAGGGCTCGCAGAGTGCCGACAGGATGTTTGTCATTTTACAGCAAAGTTCGGTCTATGGAGTCCAATTTTCTACCTGAAAAGCGAAGGGGTTGCTGCAGCGACGATCATTGGATGAGACGTGTTATTAAGGGAGTGAATAGCATCAGAATATGGACTTCTATGGATAACGAGTCTAAACATGAACACTGAATAATTGGGAGAAAATATTTAGGACATAATGCAAACATGCTGCAGAAAGATTGTTCTCAGTGGATAGCTTCCAACTACAAGAGGTGAAGTACATAGGTAACAGATATTATACTGGTGATGGAACGACTTCCTGTATGTATGTATGTATGTATGTATGTATGTATGTATGTATGTATGTATGTATGTATGTCAGTATGTATGTATGTATGTATGTATGTATGTATGTATGTATGTATGTATGTATGTATGTATGAGATGTGCGCATGTATGGCCGTGATGTATGTGAGATTAAAACCAGAGATTAAACAAGAATGTCGATGTATAATATATTTATGTCAATTAGTATAAACGTAGTGGTGTGCAACGTTACGACTGATTCGAACACGTAATAGCACTTTAGGGTACACTTAATGCTGTCGAGAGCTCTGTCTTAGCGAACAGGGTAAATGGTTTTGTGCAGTAGCTCACTCTGAACTTCGAAGTATACGCATAAAAGAGCGAAAAAGGTTATTTTGAGAGTAGAAGGATAGGAGGGTCAAGTTTATAAACTTCACTGATAAAATCGATAAGCCGGAGTAAAATAGGAGTTGATGTCAATGAGAAACACAGATGACGAGGGCAGGTACTCAGGAATCTAAGTGTCTGAATAGGTGGACAAAATAAACCACAAACGGGCTCAAGGTAAAAGGATTAAATGTAAGCTGAGCATTTAAAAAGCATATATGACCTGACGAACGAATAGAATGTATGTATGTTGTATAAGGGAAATAGAAGATAAAAGCGATAGGGTGCACATAACAACGATTAGTCATACGCCCATAGAAAAGAGGATACACCAATTAACATGTTATTCATTATTCTTACTAATTTATCCAACGCTGCGTACATAAACAAGTCATAGGAATAAGAGTATTGCAGTCCGGTCTACACAAAACAAACAATTCAGATTGATCGCATCGTTCGGATAAAGAAAAACAACAAACTACGAATGAGACAACCAAATACGATTGTGGATGTTAATGTTAATAACAGCGATATGGGTAGAGAATTATATTCGCCGAAGTTTCGGTTACCGTGGGTAACCTTTCTCACGGTAGGCTTCACAACTGATTCTCTATTATGGAATTGTTTAGCTTAGTAGGGATAGTTTTTTCATACGTAGCATTCTGCAGTAAATTTGAGATCGCGGACTGATTTTACCTAGGTAAATCACGCCCCGTTCGGGAAACGATTCAAGGGGAGGGCCAATGGAACTTGCACGAATTCTCCCTCGTAATCTGGCCGCACTAGAATCACCAAATACAACATCCGAATGCGGGATTTGTACCTAGCCGATTTAACTGACGAAAACATAGCAACCTTGACGCGTAAAATCTGACCGGTCTATTTTAGAAGTGTTGCATAAAAATAATAGCAAGAAATTATACCAGGCTCTTCATGTAACCAATACACTATGGTGAAAATTAAGAAGGTGTACTTTGTTCATGAGTGCTGCGTGTGAGTGGTGGCTCTATGTCCCGAGTGTCAATTTGGATCGATATACAGCTGTACTGCGGTGAAAGTTTTCATAGAGATACAGCCCGCAGCGTTAGGAAGAAAAGGAACTCCGTCCTAAGCCAAGTAAACGATGAGATGAAAGATTCACATAGCTGTTTCATGCCGGGTCTGATGAACGAGTTCGATTAGACATTTAACTATTCCCACCAAATAGAGAATCAACCAGTTCAAATGAAAATCTCATAAAATCTCCAGTAATTTGTTGACATCGAGAGAACACATGAACAAAACAAAGTATTGACCTACGATACAGACTGATGGAAATTTCAATCGCAGTAAGTAATTCAAATACGGTAAACGATAGAGATGAACAAAAGAAAAGCGAAGATAAATTTATAAGAGACACGGGTTACATACTAAAATAAGCGAAGCGAAAAAGATTGGAACCGATTCAACGAAAAATAGGACTAAGGTAGGGTTGTTCTATTCACCAATACTGCAACCAGAACGCCGAACTGAATATGTACCAAAAAGGTAGGATTCAATTAGATGCAACGATGGCGTTCTCCACATTTGGGTGGTGCCGGAGAACGAATGCCTAATCCATTCGCCGTGCAGTGGACTAACACGGATCAACCGATAGGGGAGGAGAAAGCGTGAAAACAAGAGAAGCAGAAAATTTCGCTTTTCGTCCTGTGCACGAGAATGGCGTTGTGTTGGAACAATCCATGTAAGATTGCATAATTTTTCTTCTTTACCTCCTCTCCCCCGCCATCCGAATCCACAAAGAATGGATGAATCATTCTGCCCCGATCTCACGAGAACCAGCACAGTTAGGCAATCAAGCTTTGGAAAAAACGTGGGAAAACTGAGTTCCACAAAACCGGGTTCGTGGACAAGCATGTGGCCATGCAACGGTCGCGTGTGTGCGCGCACACACAAGCATGTGGAAGAGCATATTGAATTACGATCAGTTGATGTTGTTGCATTAAAACAAAAGTGAACGCATTGAGGAGGAGTCAGCAAGGAACGAGCACTTCTACCAGTGTCTCGATCAGGGTTGAAAAAGTGAACTTAGGGCATTGTACCACGAGGTGATGGACCCAAAAGGGAGTATTAGGAGCTGGAATGCAATGATAGCGCTGTGAACACGTGCAGTTAGATCCGGGGTGCATGCTGACCGCGAGCCAAAAACGTTCTCAACAAACAAGTCAATGCTTGTTCGTCCCCTGATCGAGCTAGCGAGTAAGTGTTCAGTTCAGTTTAGTTCTTACTGAGTAAGTAAGTGACAAAGCTGTCGGAAAAATACCAGGGGAGTTTCATGTCCAAACGCGTTCGTTTGATTACGGACCAGAGGTACGCCCGTGTCCGTCCGAGGCGAACCCGCAGACGAGACGAATCAGTTAGGTATGTGGGAAAATGGCTCGGCTCTGCACCGGAGATGAGCAGTAGGGGCTCGTGAAGAGAAACCAGTATTGTCCGCCCCCGTACCTTTGGGTTGCGGGGATATGGTCCGTCTCAAAAGGGTGCAAATAAACCGGTCACATACGTCCCGGTAACCGGATAGTGCGAATCGAAATCAGAGGGGGAAAATACTTGAACAGCCCAACCTGGACTGACATAAACAAACCAGACTGCTGAAGCTATTTTGATTCGATTATTTTGGATGAAAAAAAAATCAAAAGTGTGGTCTAGCCATAAAATAAACTCCGCCGTGTTTCGATCAAAGCCGAAGCGAATAATTAGCACGATCAATTGATTTTTCAAATGTGAAAAAACATCCTTTGTGAACCGGGTAGAAACCATCCCAGTTCCAGCAACTAAACAGAAATAAACTTTGAATGCCATACGATGATTAATGATAAACCATGTGTAGTACAGCATGTGACTGACTGCAATCAAGTACAGAATACATTGCATCTGGGTGGATATCCAAATTAAGCCGAACATTGATGAACCTTGAATGAACTTGGCGGATGAAAAATGGCTCAGTTTCTTTTTAAAGTACATCTTTAGTCGTGCAGTTTCTATTACCATTAACTGCGAGCACTGGCGTATATTTCTAAGTAGGTGCCGATTGAGTTAGTCTATGTAATTCATGAAGTATAACAAAAGGTCTTAAATATAAATGACAACTTAATTAATAAGATTAATCGCTCCAGTCCAAGGTCTGGAACTGTGTGGCTCAGACGAAGAGGTGCCAGGTCTTAATGCGGGTAAAGCAATTGTCTAATGGTTCTCATTGATCGAAGCATCCCAAAGCCGAGAGCACGTCAATTTGTTTACATTCGTTGCAGTAACATTGTCCATTTTCTTCCGTAATGCAAAATCGCTACCAAGACCAGACTGAGATAGTGCCTTCTATCCTCTTCTGAATTCTAGTCCCTTCAATAGAATTACCTGATTTGGGTTCCGGGGCTGCCGGGGTTTGGGTTGAGGTGCTGCAGTCACTGAGGTGTGTAAATCACAATAAAGAAGAACAAGCTTTTGTTTTCGTTAATTTGTTTTCGAAAATCTATAGTTATATATATATATATGGTGGAAATAAACGTGATTGGTTCAACAAGTTAAACGGGAAAGAACAACCATTTTTGTCAAATTCTGCAGGGGTACATAGAGAAATGGGAAGGGGGACCGAAGTTAACTCTAGAAATTTCAGATGACCCTTTTTACGTGTGACGTGTTACACCATGTTTCGTCATCCCGACGTGACCGAATTGATGGTTTACGAAAGTTGGAGTAGAGCCAAGGCGACCGAAGTGTGGTAACCATTTTCTCCTGTTTACACGGTGGTGGGTTCAGAATTTGTATTGTTGCTGCTTTTGCCATTGCCAAATGATGTTCCCGAACTTACCTCAGGATGACTTTAAATGCACTACTATCTATGTGGTGCCCGGTATCACCAAGATGGACAACAATCATACTGGCTACTGTTTTCTTGCATTCCGTAACTAGCCAGACCGACGTATGTTCCTGATTGTTTGTGAAAACCATCTGCTCGTTTGTCCTACATGACTTGCCGATCATGTGCAAGTAAAGGAATATGCAACTATGAATGAGGAGAGGATGGGCNTTGGCTTGTAAACGTCGCACGCAGAGTGGGGGCTGGATACGTTCGTGTGATTGTCCTTTTCTAACGTCTTATCAGTAGATCGTCACTCGAATCTCCTTTGAATGGGAGCTGCAAGAACAGTTCTTTCTTGTTGATCGTGATTGCTCTTTTTATGATGTTCTTCCCGATGATTGGCTCCGGGTATCCATTATTCAGGAGTGTGGATTTCATGCTTTTTAAGCAACAAAGTACTGTTGT
>UZAN01041466.1:32833-58372 GCA_900618425.1 Echinostoma caproni | reverse complement strand
TCATTTGGAAGGAGAAAGCATTAGACAGCTGGTTTCGGTTTGCATTTGAATAGCTTGCACTGCTTGCTACAACACTCATCGTCCTTCATGCAAAGGTGATTGTCCGGATAACATTCGATACAAACTCCTTTGCCCGGCCGTTCCAGATCACAGACTAGCTTGTCACAGCAACGATGGAACACGGTTTTGTCGCACTCGCCTTTCTCAGGAACGCATTTGGCTGAAGTGGGGAGAAAAGGATCAATGAGAACTGCACGCGTGAACGAAAACAAGAATAAAAAACATGCACACACAAAGACAATGTATTTCCTGGATGGAATAGACAAACTTTGCGGCCGATATTCGACCCGCGCTGCTGGAGTGAGAAACTGACTGTCCCAATTATTCTTATACTATGCCAATATTGCTGAGCAGTGATGTGCGACAGGTATCATTACAAATGTTGGCTGATCAAGCGAGAGATTGGCGATGATTTGTGTGAAGATAACATCGAAATAGTGATCGGTTCAGATCGACAGTGAAATCGCTTTTCCCTCTCTAATGCAATGGGAAACACAAATACAAGGATCAAAAAGGCAAAATCAGTCGTGTATACTGCATCACTCACCGTCCGGATTGGCCATCAGCATGTGAGGCAAAACCAACAAAACGAATACCCAGTTCATCAAACTGATTTTCATTGTGCAGCAGATGCGAGTAGTGTGCTCTGAACGAATCAAGTTGACTCAATTCCTGCACTGAATTTATGCAGTTATACAGGTTGTTTTCATTCGACCTGTGTGCGGTCGGGTAGCAAAGTTCAATTGTTTCCTCAAGTGTGGGTATGTTCTTCCGGACGGAATATTTCTGCCTGTCCCCACATTTGTCTTTGACCCCACAAAAATCAACAAGTGTTTCAATGTTGTGTGTTTCAGCATCCGTATACCTATGTGGTGTCATTTGTTGGACTGCGTGGGATCGGATACGAGCTGCAATGGAAGGAGGGGGGCGTGGCGTTGCCACATGGAAACAGTGCCTGGAACATGTGAGAGATATCTTGAAAACAACAGATCGGCAGATGTTGACAATAGACCGTTGGGCACATTGAGCACAACATGCACCTTGCACCATCTCAGTGTACAACCGGTGACCCTCCAAAGCAGAAACTTACAAATGAACTGTTGAGACTTTTGACTTGCCGGAACATGAGAGCATAACGGACTACTTCGGAAGATGTTTGCCAATAAAACTCATACCTTCCAAGTTTTAACTCTCTGGTGTAACAAATCAGGAATGAGTGAACAGATTGTGTGATGTTGATGTGTGATGTGTTATCTGGAACGGCCGGGCAAAGGAGTTTGTATCGAATGTTATCCGGCAATCACCTTTGCATGAAGGACGATGAGTGTTGTAGCAAGCAGTGCAAACTATTCAAATGCAAACCGAAACCAGCTGTCTAATGCTTTCTCCTTCCAAATGAGTATTCATTATTTGTTTCTTTTGTTCTGCTCTTGGTTTGATTCGAAATACAATTTGAATGTGTGAGTGTTCCGTTTTTTCCATCCTCAATCACTCGGAAGGCAACTTCGATCATTCCCCTGTGGTTTCTGCAAATAGTGCTCATTCAGGCAACTGTTGGCTTGACGGTTATCATGATTGCAATGACGCACGTGTCTGGTGATGTTTTCGCGCGAAGCACCGTATTCCCCTGTGTTGTTTTGTTGTGGTTCATCATTGGATTTTACCATTCTTTATTCTTTACTGGGAGTTTCGTTTGTGGATTTCGGAATCTTTCCATGTTAGTCTCTCACCTTTCAAGTTTCCAGTATTGTGCATTTAATTTCAATTTACATAATTTCGTAATCTCCGTAGTACAGACATGAGGATAATATTGATCATGAACGGATCAAAATGCGTATCACGTGATGACGGCAATAACCAGATTATAAAGAAGCGGATCTGGAATGATGTGCATGAGTAACTGCGTAACACATGCATCACTATTGCGGGTTTATGTTCTCACATATCTACCTTCTTGCACCCAGATGGGCCAATCTCCATCATTGTTCCACCACACCTTTCGATGAAATCTTACGAAATCATACTAAATGAAACAGAGTGAACTTCATATCGGTCTTCTCAAAGAAGCAAACACCTGCGTGTTGATTTACGCCAGAAGACAGCGTGGCAGTATGCGGTCCCACTCTTGGGGGTAATGGGTGTGAAGGACCTCAGCAGAGCTTTTAGCTTAAGGTTTTTTTCACGCTACTTGACCGCTCTCCTGAGTTGGGTAGGCTGTTGTTCTCGTCTGATCTATGCCAAGAGCTTTACACACTTCCCGCGGTAGAGTGCTCTTGAGCTTTGCTCGAAGCTCCGAGTGCAGTTGCCCGGAAGCATCTCATCTGTAAATCCATCTGTCGAGTATGGCGTGTCTCACAGACACAGCGTTGACATCTTTTATTGTTTCGGCCTCACACCCTTTTGTAGAACGGTCAACCAATACAAGAATGTATATGCGGTCCATTAGCGTGTCCGGTAGGCGCCGAATTATGTCGATACCGATTATTCCATGCGGGTATCCAGCGGTACTTTTCTGGAGTGGTGCCTGATTGCTGTTTGGTGGATTTTGGGAGCTACCGCTGAGCTCACATGTGTTGCAGAAATTTACAACGTTCCTTTGTGGGTGTGGCCACAACAAACGTTGTCTCGCAGCAAACTCTGGTTTGTTAATACCCGCGTGAGTCTTGCAGAACGTCACGAACCAACATCTGAGGCACCAACAACCGTGATGTTTAGCCTGGTCCGTAGTGGAAAACATCCCTCCCTGCACCATATTAAAGTAGTC
The DNA here is from genome assembly GCA_900618425.1 of Echinostoma caproni. NCBI lineage: Eukaryota > Metazoa > Platyhelminthes > Trematoda > Plagiorchiida > Echinostomatidae > Echinostoma > Echinostoma caproni. The sequence continues at coordinate 55,548 of UZAN01041466.1, read as the reverse complement.
CACATCAACCAAAGGCACCGGCTCTCATAGCTCTTTCCTCCCATATCGCGGCTGGTATGCCTATCACGATCTGAGTGTCATCGGTCGTACATTACCGCTTTTTCTTGATTGTTTGCCTGGATTGTTTGCCAAAGCCCGCATTCCATCCGTTGAAGCTACACTGTTGCTACGTATTAATTAATGCAGGTTTAGTAATCTCTATAATAGCGTGAAGGGTGTTGCGACAGCGCGTCGGTGTTAGTGTTCCTTCTTCACGGGTTTATGGTAGCAATTGAAGTCCTATTCTTGTATTATTTCCTGCCACCTCGCCGCCTGGCCTTCAGCATCTTTGAAAATTCGTATCCAGCTTAGGGATTGATGGTCTTTACAGATGATGAATTTCCGGGCCGACTAGATAGTGCCTGTGGTGTTTCGAAAAGAATACTAGTGCCAACATCTGTTTTCGAGTGGTGAAGTAGGGCCTTTCGCTTTTTACTCAACCTTCGGTTCCCGTAGGCTATAACTTGCTTCTTTCCGTCTCGTCCCATCTGTGACAGTACTGCACCGATCGCATTGTCGCTGGCATCCTTGTAAAGAGTGTAAAGGGTAAACTGTCCAACAGAGACGAAGACGTGTTGGGAAGTGCCAAAATGGGCGCTGAACAAAGACGTTTTCGCAGCGTTTGAAATGATTTTTCACATTCTTTGTCCCGCCTAAATGGTGTATTCTTTTCCAACATGGAGTGTAAGGGTGAGAGAACTTGGGCAAATCCGGCAATAGATCGTCTGTAGTAGGATGCAAATCCTAGGAAACTTCTGACCTACTCCAGACTCTGTGATGTCTGCCAGGGTTGCACCTGTCAACTTTCTCTAGGTCTAAGTTGACCTCTGCTGCCGGGATAGCGTGCCCCAGATGTGCAACCTGAGACTGTGTGAAGTGGTATTTTTCTGCTATTAGGCGGATTACTGTATTCCTCAATCTGTCGAGGTTTTCTTTTAGGTTGACTAGATGTTTTCTCTTCCGTGATTCCTTGAGCAATTATGTCGTCCAGATAAACCAAACACTGGTTTGGTATCAGATCCTTCAAGGCTTGTTGCGTCGATCGCTGAAAGGTAACAGGTGCGTTCACCAGTTCAATTGGCATCATCTGCAACGTATATATCCCCGAAAGCTTCGAAAACGCTGCTTTAGGGCGGTTATCTCCGTGCACTTCTACTTGCTTATATCCAGATGTCAGTTCTAGCGTACTGGAGACAAATTTAGCCAGTGCTTCAAGTTGGTTGTCAATTCTTGGTAAGGAAAAAGCATCCCTCTTGGTTACTTTGCTAACTTGTCTATAATCGATAGATATTCTATGACCGCCATCCTTCATCCTTATCAGTACCATAGGTGCGGAGCATGGCGAGTTTGAGGGGTGGATGACATCACTCTTTTACACATGTTTGAGATTTTCCGCCAGTTCATTTTTCCAAAATGCTGAGATGCTTCTGGGACGAATCTTAATAGGTGGGGTATTCCCAGAGTCTATTCGGTGTTTTACGAGACATGTCCTCCCCAGTTGTGTATTGTTCCAAGTGAACGCGTTCACGCGTTCTTCGACCACGCGCTGGAGTTGCTTGATCCACTAGGATTTCACTCCGGGTGCATTATTCTTGAACCGCCAGATAATGTTTATTGCATGGACTGGGTGGTAGGGTCTTCGAGTTTGGACAGGTTGGCTTGTGTTACTGCGTTCTTGAGTTCTACCAGGTGTATGGTATCAAGATGTGCTTTTAGGAGGGAAGTCGCTTATATCGCTTTTGCCATGTGGCAACCGCGAAAAGTCCATTCTGATTCTATATCCGAACGGAATGTCTAGAGCAGTGATCAGCTGGTGTCGGATCTGCTGTGTTCCTAGCTGTAATGTTTTTTGGAAGGCACAGTGCGTTCTCATGGAAGAACCACCAGCAGCCACCATTCGAGCGTGTGTATCATATCGCATTGTCCGTGGAAGGTGTCTGACGATATCGACTCGGATGAGGCTGTTTGATGACCCAGTGTTTATCAAACCCGAGATAGTATTATCGGGGAATAACCAGGGTGCTGTGAGGGACGACGCGGAAGGAAAAGTGGAAAGAACTAGGGCAATTACTTTTAACAGAGTCACCCGTTCTGAGGCCTCTCAGTATGCCATGAAACAGGAATCGACCTCGTCGATCTCATATCCAGGGTAGACAGAGATTCCCGTTCTGTTAGTGTTTTGCAGATCGACCGGGGCCGATGTGGTGCATACAAGCATTGAAGCGATCTATCACCGAGTCTTGCTTTCCAACAGGTCGACCTATTCGATCGCCGCGTTTGAGTCCTGAGGCGGCCGCACGAAGAATTCTTCCTAGGCACCGGTAAATGAGATGCTTCCTACGATTTATTCGAACATGCATTTGTTTTTTTCTCTAACGGACTCGTTCACGAAGAAACGCTCTGCCAGGTATCACAGAGAGTGCACATAAGTGCGGAATTCTCAGAATTTTGCCACTCTCCTACATTGGTTTATCTCAAACATTGTACTTTTGGGGTCTGAACTATTGATTAGCAACCTAGAAGTGCTACCATTCAAATGTACTCCCTTAGGACGCCATAAAAGCTACGGAAAAATATGAAACTTTTAATTACGTTTACGCATGGTACCGATGATGAACGTGTTCCATTTCAAAGATGCTTCCGTTCTCGAAACCGAATAATCACACGCGGGTAAAGACTGTCGGAACTAGAGAAAGGGTTGTACAACACAGACCTCGACCTCGGAATCCAAAAGCGTTGCAAAAGCTCTATCGATCCCTTGAGATATTGTATAACGTTTTGGCCGACTAACATCGCCCAACCTCGAGAAATGACCGCGAATTCGGCCGGCATTACTTTGTCTCATCGTGCATCGAAAGGATTTCGCAGATACCATCCTTGGATAAACGCTTATTCCACCTCTAAACGTGCATCAACATTCTGTGGGTTCAAATTGGAACGCCGTGGCTTCCTTTTGCGAATGTCTTCATTCTGGATGATGGTTTAAAGATGTGTTCAGAAGAATGGGGTTTCACTTCTATTGCACTGATTGCTCCATTTTATGGGGATCTCGCGGTTAAGTAAATGATGCACAAACATGTTGCTCATTTCGTTCTCTCGCTTTTCAGTAAACAATTTCCATTTTCATTGAGTGCAAACAAAATGGAGAAAACAAAACAATGCTTTATTACTCTGCTGCTTTAGGTACAAATCAGATGACTCGACCGGAGAATGATGGTCATGGACTGGTCAGCCCACAACGCGGATTCGAACAAAATTGACAACAACTGGGGTCTTTTGATGAGGCGAGCTTAGGCGGATGGAACGCTTTTACTCATCTCTCACGAATTTAAGCAGCTTTCCTTCATGAATGGAACGAATTCGAAATCGGACAGCCCGAAACACTCACTACCCAATTGGTACTTCGTCGCGTTAGCCAGTGTTGTAATATGCGTCCGTTATTTCATAATGATTAACAGGTGTTCTTTGTTGCTCATTTCTTTGGTTAGCAAAGTCGGAGCTCTCAAGTTATTACTTAATGTGCGCATGACGACCATCATTCTGGTGGTGTGGGGCTAGACTCCAGTTACTAGAACGTAGTATCGCACAATTGATCACGCGCTAGAGGAAACCACTGACACCAAATGGTGTCTGCGAAATTGTTTATATGCACAATAATTAAATGGAACTTAAGAGTAGACGGCGAAAACAACGATCTACGTAGGGTGCCACAATGCAAGAACCCAATTCACACAGCGTTCATTAGACCGCATCACTGCTCTTATCTAAAGACATGCAATGAATGTTCAGTGATCGCGCAGAACCTATGATAAGGATCATTAGCCACAGAAATGCCGTAGTAAGCAGCCTCAGATGCAGGGAAGAGAGCTTTTAAGATTACAACATCTGAAGACAATCCTGGTATTTCGCAAAAACGAAAAATCACTTTTCCTGAGGGAATTAGACAGCGTTTGGGGAAACTGTATCTGGAGGAAGCGAATCAACTATTGATCAATTATTGATGGTTCTATTTGCTAACCCAAACTTCTTTTTGTTTGGATTTGTGGTCTACTAGGCTATGTTAGGTCTTTCGGTGTGCATTTACATCAAAGTGGCATTCGAACGTGGAAACAGAACTTCCCAATTATTATTTATTTATTTTATTTTAATTTTTTAAATATATCATGTAAGTCACTGGGATTGTCGGCAAAGTACACTGGACAGCAGTTTCGTCCTGTTTGGGACTCGCCACCAGCACAGAGCGAGATCCATACAATCTTGCACTAATAGCTGTTTGCAGTTCGCCTCGTAGTTTCATTGCCCCAATTTGCCGATATCAAATTAACCGCGAATTGAAATGATTCGCGGGGTTTTTAATTAGTTGAATTATTATATTAAAGTTCATACTACAATGGCTGTATAACGTTTTCCGTTTCATTCCTGTCGCCTCATGATTTTTTAGTCAAACTGAACCATTTCAAATGACCAAAGAAATCCTCACTTGGATTATTAGCAACAATAACAGTGGTGGGATAGATTCGATGAACTCTTTTCAGTGGTCGTTGTAGAAACAGTTCATTGCACACAGGCAATCTATCACGAGTAGGTGCCACTCTGCAGGAGATGTTTCATGCACAGATTTCTGATTTTCATGCAAAAATATGCGACAGGTAAGATTCTGCCCACTTGATCATTGTGCGAACAGTGTTTAAAAACTGATATTTAGGTTTTAGCTACCACACAAGCCTCGGTCCGCGAGGCCACGGTTTACTGTGCTTCACACTCGTACGAAATAAGCAGTTATCACCAGTTATCAGATTTTTGCTAAGTCCAATGACCAAAGAATGTATTGTAGAGTACACCAGAGTTATGGTAACAAGATGACAAATATGTACCACTGGATACGGAAAATTACGTCCTAAAAGAGAACGTTTACCACGTGGGATCCTTAGCCGCAACCAGCAAGATATTGAGTGATAATGCTCGGATCCACTGAGGGTTTGCAGTATGTCTCATGAGCAGCACAGTTAAATTCGTACTCACTCACTACCTGAAAGCAAATATATTTTTCTCTGCGGATTGCGAATTGTCTATGGCATACTATCTACTATGCTAACAGCAACAACCGTTCACCTACATCTCCCTTAGTTGTTCCGCTTTGTCTTCTATTTTATCATCCTTGTTGTATCATTTATCATCCGCATCGCATCTTTCCACAGCCTGACCTCATTTGTGCGATACTTATAGTTGAATGAGTGGGATGTGTATCTGTTAGGATTGTAGGCAAACGGCAATCAATCATAGGATGTGTTTATAGGGAAGCACAACGGAAGGCAACTTGACATGCTATGCAATTGCAAGCTGATGTCTCTGATTTGATAAGTTTAAACAACTTGTTTTGCTTCACAGGTAAGGCATGTTCTGTCCGCATTGTTGCTTAGTCTGCTTGTATTTTGAAACAAAATTCCATTCATACGGAATACAACTGGTTGTTTTCCTCTGTGTACACTATAATGGACATTGAAATCTCCGATAATGGTGATTTGGTTGTTGGAATCTGCCGACATTAGTGTCTCAATGTTCGAAGACGGAATATCAAAAATAGAAGAATCACCGCTGCTCGGGGAGCGGTAAACAGTACAAAACGTGGTGGTGGAAAGAAGGGAATCGAAGTTTCAGCTATATAAGCTGCAATTAACGGTTAGGGAAGTCCAAGTGTGAAAGTCGAGAAGAAGCGACAGAATGTACGTTTTAATCAAGCTTGTCGGTGCGATAATTATCAGGAATCTTCTTATCAAACGGGAAATCGCTTTACGTTACAGTCGACTTTTGTGAGATATTTTCTGTCTGAAGTGAAAGGCATGGACACCATGCTAAGTGTAAAGCACCGTCAAAACCAGAAACGCTTTCACTATGTTTTGTTTTTTTAATGTCAAAACGCACTCCCAACTGTAGATGAATCTGTGGACTGAACTTATTCGTTGTATATCGACAGGTTTTGTTCATTTAAATTGACAATTTTCAAATGTGAACGTTTTTCATTAATTTCGAAATCCGCTCCTTAATCGTTCAACATAGGTTATTCCAACCAGTATATATACTAATTATTCCCAACGAATGGAGATAGACGGGATTCTTATTTTATCGCGCTGACGTGTTTAACGACAATTTAGAATCAAATGGAGCGGGGTGGGCGGCGTTCGCGCTGGCGGCGGTGGGAAACTGGGAGTTGTTAAGGTGAGAAGTCCCACGCAAAGCTGAGTGGAAAACATAGTAAGGGCAGAGAGACTTCAGTTCTACATCAACCGTGGTTCTACAGAAGTAGGTACTTATTCCATAAACGACAAATTCAAACAAACCAGACTTGGTCATTAGAAGAGAGCGTACGATGTAACGGAATTGAAACTGAAATGGTCGGACATGTGTGAAGTACTAATAATGGACTTAAGTTCCTTGTCCCTTTCAGGCGCACAATGGTTCAATACTGTGAACACTAAAAGTGAACAAACAAATGAGTCAGGAAATGCACGAGAACTCATAATCGATAAGAACCTTCCTTACCTTCCCACCCAGATACAACTTGAGGAATGATTTTGCCGGGCCTCAGTGTACATTCGTGCGCGACAATTTTGTTCTCCCTTTGTGAGTGTGTTTGACAGTGAGAGGCGCGATGGAGTGTCGGTGGTAAGGATTATCTACTACTATTTTTAGAGCGTTTCCCCGACTCATCATACGTGTTGCGTGATTTCTGTATCCACGTCACAACGGACAATTTCAAATGCCGCGGTACGGAAGGGTTTGTAAGATTGTGACACAGTCAAACCCAAACAGAAGGATACAGTCATGAACACTGAAAAACATACCAGTATGAATCAGTTACTGAATAAATAACCGTTCAAATTTGGTATTCTATCATTTTACATCAGTAATCGTGCAGGGAAGTTCATGGATGTTGTTGTTACTTATAGTCAGACTACTGAAAAGTTCACAGTAGTCAAATTGGAAATACTGAACCTTTGTGTTCCTTGTGTTGTAGATAATAATAGATAATAATAATATTAATAATAATAATAATAATAATAATAATAATAATAATAATAATATTGATAATAATAATAATATTAATAATAATAATAGATATTAATTGTACAACACATCAATTACCAAGTTATTGAAATTTGCCGAGGCTTTAAACATTTGTACCCTCAAACTCGATCTATGCAAACTACTTGAATGGTTAATCACATTAGCTTCCTTGGTGATTGCCCCCACCCTGTACCGTTCTTTGTGTTACTGTGTCCTCTTGTGCGTTGTGAATAGCAATCATGTTTTCATTTCACGGTAGTTATCTCGCTGACTATATAAAAATAATGGAACATTCAAAGATTCCTCCAGAGAATTTACCTCCAAGTTGCAAAAATTCCCGGGATATGAGAACTGCATCATTGAGATTAGTTCGTTGTGCTTCTTCTGCATTTTTGTGATAAACTTGCATGACCGATAACACAGACTGACAATGATTACAAGAAAGAAGTTCTTTGTATAGAAGGTACTTTCATGCAAAATGAGATTGTATAACAGTAACTCGATCTTTAGTTCACATCAAAACAGCAATGACCTGCGTAAATCGAAGGAATGTGCGTTGATAAATATTCTGCACAGATGAAGAGCCGTTGTGAGGTTTCGTCGGCGCTAAACTCCTCGAGAGAATTCTTGCTCGAATGAAAGAGCAATATAAATTATAAAATTTTCAATATATTGATTCACCTGTGTATCGCATGGTTCAACGTTTGCAATTTTGAAAAGGGCCCTGTGCGTTTCTCAGATAGAAAATGTTCGAAAACGCCTAGGTACTTTGCTGAAGTCCATTGGAAAGTTTCCTTAGGGAAGGTACGCTATTTGCAGGACTTCATGGTTCTTTCGACGTGGTATTTCGTGGTTCAATTGAATGCATAGCGAAACGAGCTTCTCGCAATATATAGGAAGACACAACATTTCCAGAGCGTTGACCATTACCACGGAAGACCCAAATATGACAAATAATTATAATCGGAAATCCAAAAGTCTTTACCACATGAGATAGCGAGGAAAAACGGTCAGGCTTGTATGAAGTAGCCTGAATTCCAGCAAGGAAGAATGTACTCATTTCTCCGAAAGTGATCAATCCCAGAGTTGCTGAAAACAGATAATTGTTGCAAAATTTTGTTCCAGCCAGCGAAAATAAAACCACAATCAACATAAATGTGCTAATAGAAGTCATAGAACGAAATGTAATATTTCATCAAATGGCGAAAAAGTTCAATTACTACAGATGGCAGAACACATGAGGATATATGCAACCACTCTCACAAAACTTGGGCACCAGTCGGACTTGGGATTGTACCGTCCGGTGATTACCCTGGAGTTTTCAACCTAATTGGGCGATATATCTATAGATAGGACATCAAAGCAAAGTGGGCCCCAATTTACTCAATATTGTTCGCTTATCAAGTGTCAACGGGAAACAGGAAAATCGAATTTCAGAGATATAGTTACCACTAATTAATCACCCTAGATGTAAAAGAACCTTGGTTCCAGGAATATTCACGAGACAACAACTTTCACGATTCAAAAGAAGGACGACGGTTGGTTGACCCCTCAAAACTATGAGAGCCTTAATGTAAACAACAACCAGATTTCTTCAACTACCTCCCAAAGAATGTCAGGTTTTCGTAGCTGAGAGACGTTTATCTTTTTGATTGAATCCGAATCGCAATACCAAATCTTGTCGGTATCGTCAATTTTGCACAACAGAAAGCTCATAATTGACTATGGCTTTCCATGGCAGAACCCAGGAAGAAACCACTAGAGATTCCAATTCTTCTATTTTTCACAGACCAGAGGATTTCCACTTCGATGATTACTTGGTGAGTTTTCACACCGTGACAGATGCTCGATTTCATGCTAGAAATAGGCCATCTTCTGATAATGGCCCCTGTGCTCTGTTGAAACCAAACGTTTGTCGGATGTTTCCAGTAAGTCACAGATTCACGCACTTTACCTGTTTGTTTTGAGAAAATTTATCACTCTACGTCTGTGAGAAAATTTGTATTTATATCGATCGACTTGATATCGCTAACGGCAAAGGTAAGCAGTATTATGCAAGCTTAAAACAACCAGCTGTAAATCGATTTCAGTACGATTCACACATCACTGGATTTCAAAGTTATGGCTTTTGAACTACTATAAAACAAATGTTCTAGAATAGTTGCTGATCATTTGCAGTGCCCACATGATGAGTGCCATTAATCGAAACGGAATACGATGCTTGTTTCCATTTTACTCTTATAGGTTGACTTCCCTGAAATCGGTTTCCAAGATACCCGGAAAAGTCTTTATCTGTTTGCTCATAAAGTAGTGTAGCTCATTGGGAAGACAAATCCTTCATTGTTAGCAGTCTATGCCTCATTAGCTTAGCAGTCAGCTACGCAGTACCGATCCAGACACATGTCTAACTGACATTTGCTGTTTACCTAAATGTTATTCACCGTTACAACTCCGGAGATTCACCTTATGATCCAGTCATGAGCGGATCGTCGAGTTCAAATCGTTGGTGAACCGCGGGGTTTCCCCTTGTCAATGAATCGGAACAGAAAAATGCATTACATATATTCACTTTTCCTCACTTTTGATAACCGCTTCTGTAGTGGAGCGCATAATCAACGAGTCTCGTGCTGGATAAATGTTCCTCGACCCATAATGATTGTAATGATTTCAGATTTGATACCTTTTGTCATGTGCTTACATGAAGTGTATGAATGCTTTCAAAATCCGAATCGATACAAATGATAAGGTCCTGGGTGCAGTGAAAAGAACAGCATACTGTCTTTTATCAACAGAGCGCCGCAAAAGGTTACGTAAGCATCTTGTTCGCCAAATGAAGAGAAGAATTTATCGAATGCACAGAAGTAGTGCTATTTTTCTTATTCATAAAACGCAATTACAGCAAACTAATCAAAATTCGGGTTTATGGTAGCCATCAAACATTGGCCGGTGGTTTGCAACTGAAAACGTAACACCGCTTGCTGCAACACTCATTATCCGTCATACATCCGTGATCGTTTGGATAGCATTCGACGCATTTTCCGTCACCCGGCTTGCTCAAATCGCACACAAGGTTTTCACAACAACGATGAAACAGCGTCTTGTCACACCATTCACCGAATCGTGAACAACCTGTTAAATGGGGGAAAAAAGTGGTCTTCAGTAATGATTATCATGCATGGATTAGGGTTCTATCCCGTTGTCAAATAGCTTAATGTATTCAAAGGGACAACACATGTATGCATTGCCGACGTATAAGCGAGTTGTTGATCCTCATCACACTGGATAAATGACAGAAAGCAAAAGAAAATTTGTTTCACAAATTTTATCACCATCAGATTATAAATACTTCATCCTCTTAAGCGCGCCAGATTTTCCTCAAACACTGTTAAATTCCTTTTGGAATTGTTTGTCAAAGCCATAAAATGAGTTCAGGTATCTAAATTTCAAACATGTCATCACTGCATCGGAGGTTGTTTACTACCGAACTGATTCCTATATCATGTACGGAGAAGTTATTGGAAATACACTTCGTTGAAATTGATAAGAGCTTTGAAAACGGTTCTGCTGACTATTGTGTGCTCTGTGTTTACTTGAATTTGAGCACTGTATGACATCAAGAGCAGTGAAGTTTGATTATCAAAAAGGATGATCTATCTAGAGAGGGCATAGGTTAGTATGAAATACTGACGCATACTAGAATACCGACTATTGTAATGAACTCACTATTCGGTTTCGCGATCAATACTTGTGGTAGAACCACCAACAGGACCATCCAAAACATCGTATTTATACGATAAATGTGTATCCAGCAAACTGAACAAATGTTCCATGGCTCAATTTAGCTTTATATATGTTTTTCGCGTTATAAATCTGCTCCATCGGGCCCAAAGTTCAATGTATTGGTCATACTCTGATAAAGTTACCTTCCTCGGGGATAGTTCAAAGGGCTGTTCACGTGAATGGAACATCTTGTTAAGTACATTGGTTGCGTCACGTGTTGCTCATTCTGTGGCGAGGTGAATGGTGCACAAACCCGCCTATCAACAGCGGGTTTCTTATGTCTATATGTGTATGAATTTTGGGAAGTGTGTGTGGATAGGTTGTCCCGAAATCAAAATGAATCAGCATAATTCGATCGCGTTAATTTGGCTTCACAATCGGCACTGGAAAATTATACATAGAAGCCTGACTACACAACGTTCATTGGAATTTGTACCGTTCTTGGGGATATTCCTCCGGTGTTCAATAGTAATGCATACTAATGGATAATATTTTGGTCAGTTGGGTGAAATTATCATTGTTAACACTGAATCACATGAACGGTTCTAACTTCTGAACAGAGTACAAACTCAAGTTTCACACTAACGAAAACAACCATTTTGATCTACCACGCCCACTGGTACTGGCAAACTTCAATTACTTTAGGATATGTGCAATTATTTCCATTAGTGTATATTCCGAGTCCCTTGTACAATTGGTTGAGTTTTGTTTTCTGGTCCGGATTGTTCACCTAAATCATACGAAGAAGAATAAACAGCTATGTTCCCCCAACTTAGTGTGAAACTTCAGTTAGTGCACTGTTCAGAAGGTAGAACCCTTCATGTGATTCAGTGTTAACAAGGATAATTTCAACCAAACACCGACGCAGTGATGACATGTTTGATATTTAGATACCTGAACTCATTTTATGGCTTTGACAAACAATTCCAAAAGGAATTTAACAGTGTTTGAGGAAAATCTGGCGCGCTTAGGAAGATGAAGTATTTATACTTCGGCAATGCATACATGTGTTGTCCCTTTGAATACATTAAGCTATTTGACAACGGGATAGAACCCTAATCCATGCATGATAATCATTACTGAAGACCACTTTTTTCCCCCATTTAACAGGTTGTTCACGATTCGGTGAATGGTGTGACAAGACGCTGTTTCATCGTTGTTGTGAAAACCTTGTGTGCGATTTGAGCAAGCCGGGTGACGGAAAATGCGTCGAATGCTATCCAAACGATCACGGATGTATGACGGATAATGAGTGTTGCAGCAAGCGGTGTTACGTTTTCAGTTGCAAACCACCGGCCAATGTTTGATGGCTACCATAAACCCGAATTTTGATTAGTTTGCTGTAATTGCGTTTTATGAATAAGAAAAATAGCACTACTTCTGTGCATTCGATAAATTCTTCTCTTCATTTGGCGAACAAGATGCTTACGTAACCTTTTGCGGCGCTCTGTTGATAAAAGACAGTATGCTGTTCTTTTCACTGCACCCAGGACCTTATCATTTGTATCGATTCGGATTTTGAAAGCATTCATACACTTCATGTAAGCACATGACAAAAGGTATCAAATCTGAAATCATTACAATCATTATGGGTCGAGGAACATTTATCCAGCACGAGACTCGTTGATTATGCGCTCCACTACAGAAGCGGTTATCAAAAGTGAGGAAAAGTGAATATATGTAATGCATTTTTCTGTTCCGATTCATTGACAAGGGGAAACCCCGCGGTTCACCAACGATTTGAACTCGACGATCCGCTCATGACTGGATCATAAGGTGAATCTCCGGAGTTGTAACGGTGAATAACATTTAGGTAAACAGCAAATGTCAGTTAGACATGTGTCTGGATCGGTACTGCGTAGCTGACTGCTAAGCTAATGAGGCATAGACTGCTAACAATGAAGGATTTGTCTTCCCAATGAGCTACACTACTTTATGAGCAAACAGATAAAGACTTTTCCGGGTATCTTGGAAACCGATTTCAGGGAAGTCAACCTATAAGAGTAAAATGGAAACAAGCATCGTATTCCGTTTCGATTAATGGCACTCATCATGTGGGCACTGCAAATGATCAGCAACTATTCTAGAACATTTGTTTTATAGTAGTTCAAAAGCCATAACTTTGAAATCCAGTGATGTGTGAATCGTACTGAAATCGATTTACAGCTGGTTGTTTTAAGCTTGCATAATACTGCTTACCTTTGCCGTTAGCGATATCAAGTCGATCGATATAAATACAAATTTTCTCACAGACGTAGAGTGATAAATTTTCTCAAAACAAACAGGTAAAGTGCGTGAATCTGTGACTTACTGGAAACATCCGACAAACGTTTGGTTTCAACAGAGCACAGGGGCCATTATCAGAAGATGGCCTATTTCTAGCATGAAATCGAGCATCTGTCACGGTGTGAAAACTCACCAAGTAATCATCGAAGTGGAAATCCTCTGGTCTGTGAAAAATAGAAGAATTGGAATCTCTAGTGGTTTCTTCCTGGGTTCTGCCATGGAAAGCCATAGTCAATTATGAGCTTTCTGTTGTGCAAAATTGACGATACCGACAAGATTTGGTATTGCGATTCGGATTCAATCAAAAAGATAAACGTCTCTCAGCTACGAAAACCTGACATTCTTTGGGAGGTAGTTGAAGAAATCTGGTTGTTGTTTACATTAAGGCTCTCATAGTTTTGAGGGGTCAACCAACCGTCGTCCTTCTTTTGAATCGTGAAAGTTGTTGTCTCGTGAATATTCCTGGAACCAAGGTTCTTTTACATCTAGGGTGATTAATTAGTGGTAACTATATCTCTGAAATTCGATTTTCCTGTTTCCCGTTGACACTTGATAAGCGAACAATATTGAGTAAATTGGGGCCCACTTTGCTTTGATGTCCTATCTATAGATATATCGCCCAATTAGGTTGAAAACTCCAGGGTAATCACCGGACGGTACAATCCCAAGTCCGACTGGTGCCCAAGTTTTGTGAGAGTGGTTGCATATATCCTCATGTGTTACGTCACGTGCATTTGATCCTGTATTCTATTTGTCGGTATATGTTCTCAATCGGTTGTGCGGTATTTAGAGCACAAACGTTCATTTGGTTTTAAGGAAAACTTTTTTTCCATGTCCCCCTAGTCTTTTTGAATCCATCTTCACCATCTAAGATCACTTGTTCCTCGATCGGAACTCTTGCTAGTCCGTCACAAAACAGAAGATGTATATGTATACATATGTATGTCCAGTTTTGTGTAGGAGCCACAAAAATGAAGTTTATTTGAAAACAGGTTTTATACATGTGCTTTCCAACTGTTGCTCGTTACACCTTCTATGTGAGCAGTATTGCTCGCATTGCGGTACACTGTCAATATGTAAAAGGACATTTTATTTATGATTGCCATTTCAAAATAACACAATGGAGTCTTCTCGTCCTGAACCATAATTGCGCGTTTAGAACAGAAGTTATGTTATTCAGACGAGGAGAATACTTTTGTGCTTTCAGCATTTTTTTCATAGAACGCCTCACAACCTTATCGCTAATTGACAACGCTGTCTTTCCTTGGTGAAGACACTTTGAACACCTTGTTCGATAGCTGGTGACAAAGTTCATCTCGCCTCAGGACTGGACTGTCACGCATCTCTCGATTTAGAAACCCAATCCAACTACGGCAATAGTAGAGAAAATGCGGTTGGCCCCACCCAGCTTCGCTAGATATCTTGGAAACTAAATTTAATAGGGTGATGATACAACTTATTGACGTGGTAGATAACTAAACAGATTTTCATTGTGACTTTGCTACAGTGGTTTCTCTGAGAAACTGTGCCTTTATGGTTGTGAAATGCCATTGGTCTGTATTGCGGAGGCGTTACTTTCTCTTGAGAATTCCAATGGTCCCTATTCAAAATGGATTGATGCAAATGGGCGTAAATTACAGAAATATTTGTATTTGAAAAGGGCAGACGGTGCTTACAGCAAGTTTGAAAACTTTGGCGAGCTCACAATACAGGAAAATGATATCAGGACTAAAGAAAAAGATCATCATATTGATAATGAAGATATGTGGATAATTAGTCAAACCAAGTGAACTTCCGAAACCAACCATGTGATTTTGAAAGACGAGAGTAAATCAACATCTTCGATCCCGTCGGAATCATTTACTACAAGTGGATGAACCTGCGTTAGTGCAAGGGGATCATCATCGTCCAAGACAATGATGTGTGGGTTTAGCGCTCGGAATGGTATTCCATATTATTCACGAATAAACATAGCTATCGTTCAAAATTTAAACCAATCTTGTCGGTGTCGTCAACGCTGCACAAAACAAATTGTGGGAAAGCTCATTATTTAATATGGCTTTCTCACCGCCGCAAATAACCAGTGTATTCCGTCATGGATAAAGTTGTAACCAGAAACACGGTTGAACTGTTTGTTATTCCGGGAAGAGTGGGATATAATTAAAAACGTCACCCAGACTTTAGTGTTTTTGGACAATGGATTTATTAATCTTCTGATAGAAAGCAACTTACCCGTTCAATCTGGTGTTACAGGAAGACTCACGTCCTTATTTATCAATACGGTATTAGCGACCGGCCCATTTTCCGTCGTGTCTCGGGATGGGCGAACGTTTAATTTCAAAAAGCGTGTTTGGATTATGAATTGAGTACCCGACATCAGAAGAGTCCTGCCTGTACCACAAAACGAGAATACCTAAAAGCTTCTTCGAAATGAAGAGAGACTGATCTTAATGTGAAAGTAACCACGGCATTTAACATTGTCCTAATCACGCAAAACTCTCGGCTGTTGTTAGCAGAGGTCGAAGTCAAAGTCAAAGTTTTATTATGGGAATAGCTTACAAGCTGGTGCTTCTCTTGTCCCATAGGATATTTACACAGATAAATCGTTACACATCGAAAAAGGAGTCACATAGAGATCCGGTTAGGAGATAGAAAATGTAGGCTACAGTGAATTTCCGTTTGCCTTTAGTGTACGAATGTGAGGTGTGCCAAGATTTTGTCGAGTTTCTGCTTGAAAGATTCAACATTTGGTGCACAAACGACAAGAGATGGAAGGGCATTCCAAGATTTGCATACTCTGACTGCAAAAGACTGGCGCCGGCAATCCAGTCGAGACTTGGAATCGGTAGTTTGAAACGGTGTCCCCTTAGGTGTACATTGTTCGATAACATGAGAAGCGATCGACACGGATGGTTTGGGTTCTTCAGTATTTTATACGTCAAAATCGAGTCTCCTCGAGTTCGGCGGTACTGATCAGAATATAGTCTCAATGATCGCAATCTGTCCTCGTATGACAGGTATTGGAATCCCTTGATCATCTTGGTGGCCGAAGCAGCCGAAGCAGCTATCCACTGCTTTCCAGCTTTACAATGCACACTGCTTTTGTTATATGCACGACGAATTCACTTATGAAATTGAATCAGTTTGATAAGTAGCGGGGTGATGGCAATTACGAACCATTTGACTGAGTCGAATCTATTAGTCAATGTGCTTGATGCTTTCCGTCCTCTCTATACGGTCAAGTTTGGGTGATTCAAAGAGGTCAAGTTCAGAATTTTGTCAATGTCCGAGGAGATTGCCATTCGTCTCCACAACCCCCTCCCCTCTCTTCCGTATGTTTGCCAAGAATCAGTTCGTTAGTCCATTGATCTTACCATCAACATCCACTGACAACCTCGTGACCTAACCTCTGTTCATGAACTCTGGCTGATTCACTACCACCCGCCATCTTCCATTTTCCACGTTTATACACTGACACAGACACTTAAAAATATAAAATATAAAAATTCCATCATCCTTTCGATTAACCTATTCCATTGTCCAGAGGCACCGGGTTCTGCTGACAAGTCCCAAACAGGATGAAACAGCTATCCAGTGCCCTAGGTCGATTATCACAAACATTTCTATCACATTTAAATTCCAACATCCCTTTTAAACTCCTTCCTTTGTAGGTATGTCTCCCATCACGGCCTGTTTATTCTATTATAAATTGTACCGTATTTAACCGGTTGATGTAGCACCGAAAAAGAGCTTGTTTGTTACTTTGCGTTCTCACTCTGGCCTACAATTCACACGATCAACGCTTGAGAACGTAACTTACCCGAAGGAGGGACTTGCGGGGTGAAGGTTAAACGGTTAAACTCCACCCCACAGAAACTTTCATCCTGGCTAGGTAACTCACTCCAAAATTACGTATATTTGTCTAGGGATAAATCAGTTCAATCCTACTAGCCGGAATTTTGATAGACCCGGTCCAATCGATTAAATATGACAGGCGAAAAACCAATCATCTTTTTGGGGTTCCCTGTAGTGCTATTGCTTGGATTCACTTGAAGTTACAAGGAATTAATTTGAAGCCGAACAGATGTTGAGAGAAGAACTAATACACAGGCAAACAGGGAGGATGTTCGCTGGCCATGGTTATTAACGATGTACATAATATAACACCGTAGTACTGATTCATAAATATACCGGTTCTGAAAAGCCTTTCCAAAATAACTGACGCTTTATTGCCAATGGGATATCTGTGTCTAAAGCATCCTTCCTAGATGCAACTATATGAATAAACCGACCAAGAATAACCGGTAGTGTGCTTCTGGGGAAAATGTCTCTCGTCATTTAGCAAATTAGCCTATCCTAATGTTGATACTGAACTCAGAGAAATTTCCCGATGATAGCCACGGAACCGGCTAAAGATGCTTTTTGGTTGTTCACCTTGCCTAACTACTGTCTAGTAGCAATGAGCTCAGCAAACATTTTGCTACAGCAAACAATATTATGACAGTACTACCTTGACCAACGGTAACATATTAACAAAATAATAAAAATCGGAGCTCGAGTGAACTGAATTCCATTTTGCCTGTTCGCCGGCCATTTTACAAGCACTGATGATGTCACCTAGGCTGGTGATGAAACGTTTGCAAACAAACTGCCAAGCTCGGCGAACAGGCGAAATGGAATTGTTACATCTTTCCCTTCACTTTTCTGCAACTATGAAAACAAAGCAGGCTTAAAAGGAATTGAATGTTCTGTCAAGACTAAAAAAGACATCGATGGAAAACCCAGTGTTTCAAACTAAATGTTATCAATAGCAACAATGCTTTCTTTTCCGATGGGTTGTCTTCAGCAGCCTTAAAGTCAGAAACAACATTTTCCACAATGAACATGAAAAAATACAATAAGTTTCCATTGCGAAATTGTTACCCCATCATATTCCGGTGTATTTCAGCAAGCGCATATCACAGATTATACAGTATAAATCATGATTACAGATTGATAAAAAACCGGTAATAAGTTCACCACCATCATTACCTTTCCTAAGGTAACGTCAAGATTTGAAACACTTCCTTGCAGCCTGTTCGATGAGCACCAAATGATCTTGTATGTTAATGAACGACGCAACACATGGAAATCTCATGCCGTTGAAACAATAACCTTTCGACTGGTGATCAGTTGATACTACACAGTGCTCCAACCCTGATTGAATGGCAACCGGGTTTCAATAGGTGACTGTATTGTGCTAAAAACGTGAATGGTGACTTGTAAAAAAACCAGAAACATTTTATCCTTTCACTGAACGAAGAAATTTGCATTCATCAATCTTCAGACAAAGAAAGGCAGCCGTTTTACAGGTTTTGTCATAGTTTTAGCCCATAAGGAAACAAAAGGTGGTGATATATCAGTTCCAATATTTGCGTATAATGTTTGACGATGGCTACCGAAACCGTTGTATTTAAAATCTATGAGATCTTTTTGTATGCATGATGTTTTAAATACAGCAGTCGCTATAATATACAACGTAATTCTAGGAAAGAAAATTTACATGCGTCTGAAATGTTTGTGTCAACCAAAGAGCACTGGACAGCTGTTTCGTCTTGTTTGGGACTTGTCAGCAGTGCGTACCTTTTGTGTCCCCGTCAGGACCACGACCGCTCTTGTTGGGACTTCAAACCCTTACCCCTAAGCTACACGGTCGACGGTAATCACCAAGTGCGAATGACTCAATCAATTTTAGAGTAGCAAGTTTGATGACAACAGCGGTTTAACAGACAACCGGCAGGGAAGTCAGGGGAATCAGTTCCAGAATCAGTCCTACCGTAATTTGACTGATTATGTTAGAAGCGCATGTGCTCACAAAATTGGATTATGTTACTTGATAAACATCAATTCTGCACTTCGTGCTGCTTGAATGACAAAAGTGGGCGGACGATGTTTCCGGTTGTTCAAACCCCTGTTACTCAACATGAGACCAAGAATCATGGCTTTCAGTGAAGCGATGCTTATGAAGCTACGTATTGCACTTTTGTGAGCACAAGAGCTTCTAACACAGTCAGTCAAATTACGGTGTGACTGATTTTGGAACTGCCTTCTCCAACCCTCATCCCTCGTTATCAAAGTGTTCTTGTGTATATACCGCAGTGTTTGATGCTGTAGCAACTGAGGAGATGGAAGGAAATGTTAATATATCGCAGCATTTGTGTGCTCTCTGTTTTAGTCTTCAGTCTTCAGAATTGAGGGCAGAGGGCAGGGTGCCCGTGTAAGCCCCATCGCCATTGCGTCGACGGTTCGATCACAAGTGTTCGCTCCTCCATAACCCCTTCAGGTGCTCATCCAGACACCGTTTGAAAGCAGCGTCTGTCTTCCCTTCCAACACAATTCCAGGGTGTTGTTGACCTACGCGAGAGTCGGTAGACTAACGGAAGACCAACTGACTGAAGTTTCCGCAACGTGAGAGAGTGCCCCCGCGTGCGGTGCTCTGTCCGTAAAGGGAAGTGCTGTTGCAGCTCCGGGCCCGTATCACCTCTCAGGATCTTCCTCAGGCAGATGAGATCTCCCCTGAGGCGTCGATACGCAATTGGAAACAGACCAGTAGCCTGTAGACGACCTTCATAGCTGGTCCCGCGTAGTCCAACAACTAGTCTAGTGGCAGCACGTTGTACAAGCTCCAACTTAGCCAGTTCACCGGCTGTGCAGGAGTATGTCGCCGCACCACCGTACTCAAGTCTTGGTCTGACATGGGAAGCGTACAGCAGCCTGAAAGCGTCCATCGTGAGCTGACCGCCGAATAGGTCCCAGAATTCTCCATGCGCTAGCACAGATCCGATCGGTGTTTTCTCGGGTCTTTAGTGATGACGTGACCATAACGCTCAGGCCTCGTTCGCACGATGTTCTGCGCAATGTGGTTCCCTGGAAATTGTAGACTACCTCTGAGTCAGCACGCCCCAAATACAGGTGAACACACTTTGCTGTGTTGACTGGAAGAGCCCAGGTGTCCGCCCACTCAGCCAGGTTGTTCAAATCCGCTTGAAGAAAACTTCGACCATTCGGATCCTTGATTGTACGCCAGATCTTGATAGCATCCACATACATGAGAGAGAGGCTGGACAGTTGACGAGGCAGGTCGTTTACATAAACCACAAAGGGTAGTGGACCGAGAACCGAGCCTTAGGGGACCCCACTGGGAGCGAAATACCAAGCAGAGAGCGATTTGCCAACACGGACGTAGAATTTCCGATGGATGAGGAAGTCAATGAGGAAGCCAATTCCGCATTACCACACCTACACCTAGGTTGGACAGCTTTCGCAGAATGAGGTCGTGCGGCACCTTGTCGAAGGCCTTGCTGAAGTCCACGAAGATGATGTCCGTTTCGTGTCCTTTGATCTTGTCCTTGGTCCAACATTCACGTGCAAGTAGCAGATTTGAGAGGCACGAGCGACCCGGCCGGAAACCGTGTTGTTGGTGGCACAGGTGACCGTGGCAGACCAAATGCTGCCAATGCCGTGGAGCCACCAGTTGCTCCATTAATTTACCCACAACGCTAGTAAGGCTGACTGGTCGGTTGTTTCCAGGGTCACTCCTATCCCCATGTTTGGGCAGTAGAACAATGACAAAGTCCTTCCACTGCCGCGGTAAACGCCCTTGAGTGAATGACAAATTGAACAGGTTGCACAGTGGCGCTGCAAGTTCATCTGCAAGCTCCTTCAGAATCAGCGGATGCACACCATCAGGTCCAGGTGACTGGTGAATCTTTGGTCGACGCAGCTTCAGGGCCACCTTAGAAAAAGAAAGAATAAAAATTAAGAGGATTCAACGTTTCATTATGGTTCTGCTACCAGAAAAAAAAACAATAAAATATTGTGTTATTTTGCAGTAAAACATCAACAACGATGGAAAAAGGTTCCCAAAAATATGCTGTTCATTCTGGTGATCGTGTCTAGCCTTGGCTAAAGAATAGCCGAGCTGATTCTTGAACTACTTGTTTTCGATATAGGGTGATAAAAACACAGCTGCTATATAGAGACAATGGAGTATTTGTTTGGAAATGTGTGAAAAACATCGTTCAGTTTAGAATTGGCTGGTTACAAAGTCCAAATTAATTGTTCAACATTCGAAATCCTGCTACTTAAATTAGAAAACGTAACAATATACCATTAACCTGATGTGTGGTTCTGTGTGCAGAATGACCACGCGCAGTGGTAGACCATCGTTATACAGACTTCTTAACGATAGATTGTTTTGGTAGATGCTCATTGCTAATTGTATCAATGGAATTAACGTATTGTTGGGTTCACCCTCGTGCTAAATGTTGGAGAACCAACCGAGTTATCAGTCATTAACATTGCGCAAAACGATCTCTCACATTTATGAGTAATAAATAGTTAGAATATTTAATTTAAATTTATCTGGCATAACCAGTTTGATTTATCATTAAAAATGTTTTACTTCCAACTGATATTCGTCAATCTTCGTTGCAAATGAACAGCCAAAAATAATTAGATGCAGAAGCCGTACTGTTTAGCTGCGTTGTATACTGGAGAATTTACAGCCACTGATGATAAAAGTATTTGCCATCATCTCTAGTTGATATGAATACCCGACACATCGTCTAAACGTTTTAAAGCACAACACAGTAACATCCCGTATTATGTTCTGTCCTAGTCACAGTTTTCTTGATATGGGTTGTTGTTGTTTTCTCCTCAAAATACTTTTCGTTACGTCACTAGCTGTAATAGTCAAAGTCGAAAAAAAGTCAAAGTTTTGTTTTGGGAATTACATACAAGCTCCTGCTTCTCTTGTTACCATAGGATATTGACACAATTGAATCGTTTCACGGCGAAAACAAATCACATACAAATCCATGTAGGAGATTATAGAGAATGTAGTGTTCAATGAATTTGCGTTTGCTTCAATGGTATAGGAATGTGAGGTGTACCAATGTTTCATCGAGTCTCCGTGTGACAGATTCAACATTTGGTGCACAAACGACGTGAGATGGAAGGGCATTCCATGTACTGCATATTCTGACTGCAAAAGATTGGTGCCGGCACTCCAGTCGACAATTTGGAATCATTAACTTCAAATGGTGTTCCCTAAGGTGTATTTTGTCCGATAACATGAGCAGCTGCCGACATGGATGATTTGGATTCTGTAGTAATTGATACGTCTAAATCAAGTCTCCCCGAATGCGGTGTTACTGAACAGAATGTAGTCCCAATAGTCGTAATCTCTCCTCATAGGTGAGGCAATTCAAGCCCTTGACCATAATGGTGGTCATCCTTCGTGAGCGCTCGAGCATCTTACGATCACGTTGCAACCATGGGCTCCAAGCTTGGATGGTGCACTCTGTTTACGGTCGACCCAGACAGGAGCGGATCGTCGAGTTCAAATCGTTGGTGAACCGCGGGGTTTCCCCTTGTCAATGAATCGGAACAGAAAAATGCATTACATATATTCACTTTTCCTCACTTTTGATAACCGCTTCTGTAGTGGAGCGCATAATCAACGAGTCTCGTGCTGGATAAATGTTCCTCGACCCATAATGATT
>UZAN01041466.1:20018-32546 GCA_900618425.1 Echinostoma caproni | reverse complement strand
TTGCAACCATGGGCTCCAAGCTTGGATGGTGTACTCTGTGTACGGCCAAATTTACACTGATAGCAAACGTGAGAACAGTGCTGATTCAAACCGCCCAAAGGCTAGCCTAAGTAAGTCTACATTTTTCACTGCAGCGGACGAAGCCTTAGCGCAGTTGATCGAAAAGCTTAAATCTTATTGAACAACTATACCTAAGTCGTTTCTACTTGCAGTATGTGGTAGCTGCTGATTTTCGAGGAAATACGTGAATCTGCTCTTGTGGCGTAGGGAAACAGAAACATTGAATTCAATTTCCATCTCTTTAGACTATTGTTAAGCTGCGTTAGGTGATTATCGAACTGTTAGAGAATCATCGGATTATGTTACTGTATTCCAGCTTTTGACGTCCTCTCCAAACGCTATTGTTTTTGGACCCAATACGTTCGGTAGATCATTTATGAATGTTGAGAGGTCCTACTTAAGTTTGTGATCAGCATTGTTAGATAGCGCAAAGGAATTTGATTTACCGAATTACTGCGCTGAGAAATGATAACTACGGACTGTCTCATTCTTTATCTTCTGTGCTGCTTGGAACATTTGATGACATGTTCCAAATGACATGTCTTGTTTTATACGCCTCAATTGATACGTACCCTAACTGTTGTTCGTAATAAACAATTATCCTCAAGCCAGCAATGGTCTTTTTGAAGGGTGAAAGTAATTACCCACAATATTTTATACTGCTTCATGCAAGATACTGGACAAGAATATCGTCATATCTCCATAGGTGTTGAAGGGATTATCCGGACAACATTCAGATAACGTGCAGTCAGTCGCTGTACAGGTGATCAGAATCAATCGGAAGTGTATTACACAGCATGTCCTATTGTACGAAACGATTTGTTGGACTCCAAACAGCAAAAGGGAATGCATTCATTGTCGGTTCAGTAAATGTGTTCCTGGATAAAACCTCCGACTTGATCTTGAAAAAGAAAGGAACTTAAAGAAAGTCACGTTCCTTAACAGTAACTGTATTCGATCGTTCCCTATCTTTAGGTTTACATTTGAAAACTCCAGTAAGAAATAGTCTATGGGTTACGAATTTAGCACTCGAGAGTCTTATTGGTTTCCTGGTTTTTTCATTGATTTTCCCATCAACTAGTGCCAATTCTTTTGATAAATTAATTCTTTGGCAGCTCGCTGTATAGTTTACGCCTTTCCGTGATAAGCGATGGTGGTGTCATTCGAGCACATCCCCGGGGTAATAATTTGGTGAGGTTACCACCGGGCCACCATCGCCCGGTTTATAATGTCTCCTCGTTAAAGCATTCATCAGAGTTTCCTAGACAGAGGTTATTTAAGACCATTCGTAGCGTGGGAGCACTTCGTCAGGTGCAGTTGCAAACTGAGATATCCACTCACGATCGCCAAAAGTCTTTTAGGGGATATGGTTATTACACAGGTCATAAACAGTCAATGGATTTACACTGCTCATGAGATCCAATCAGGTGAAAACAGCTGTTCAGTGCTTTCTAGCATTTCAGTTCACGCTTCAATGGCTTTGCACATATCCAAATATACCATATATAAATAATGTTGGTAGGGAGCTATTATTGACCAGTATTCAGGCACAGTCTACAAAAAATGTTGGATCAGCTTCTGACGCTTCCAGAAAGAAACTCTCTGTACCTTCTCAGCATGATGACGTAAACGCTGTGGTGATACCAAAAGTAAGATACCATCAGATAAAGGTGGGCGGATTTCATATGGATTCAAATACTGTCATTGTTAGTGACTTTTCCACGTAATCACTTCCAAAACCACAGATTAAACCAATTATTAGATGTGAAAGCACGGTCTTGCATCTCAAGTATATCGGACAAACTGCAGAATAGATGCTGACTAACTGCCGAAGGGAACGAGAGTTGTACTAGTGAGTTTGGGCGGTCTGTAAGTATATCTCTGNTATCTCTGTGGTCGTTACGGAGTCAAATATTATGAACGCATTCCGTTGCAGCAAAGAATAGCACAGGATATGAGATCCTAGACACACTCCGTGTGCAACATTGAGACAGTAAGTGCAAGAGGGGAATTCGATTTGAGAGGAAATAGGAAGAGGCTGCGTAGAAATGAATACGAAATTTGTAAAACATCCTTTGCTCTTTATCCATTTTATCAACATCAGAAGACATATGTGGGCCCACATATGTCCACATATGCCCATATATGTCTTCTGATATTGATGAATACGAAATTGTCTGACAAAAAGGCAGGAATCTAGGATGAAATTGTATGGCTGGTAAACCAATGCCGTATAGAGTATAGTACCAATAGCATTCAGTTTTCCGTACCAAGAAGCAGTTATGAACTTGAGTTTACAAACATCAATCGGTATACATACCAGTGAATCATGTCAGCCCAAACTGTGACCATTCTTCGATTTCCGATGCCAGTGAAATTCAACAAGTTTCCGAACACTGAACGAGTGCCCCGCCTGACTGATGAAGGAATGCTGCTAGTCATCAGGAGCTACTGAACGACGGTGGAGTTTCTTGTCTAAGCTGAATAGTGTGGATATCTTGATAGTATTTTGGCGGAGACTGAAATTCACCTTCACATAACCTGGCTGAACTAAAGCGATATTCGGCATGCGCGTGAATTAACGACATTTCGCTGACCAAATTAAACGGAGTGTTGATTCCATCGGGTTGAAAACATCTGTGAACTTGTACGTAAAGGTAAAAAATAGCCCACAGAGACAGATCTTCTGAACTTTGGCAATGCGAAAAATGAGTTCCAAAACAAGCATGCAATACAACGCGATTCCAGACCACGAAATTTAGGTGAGATTCTTACCGACTTTAACCAACCATAATGACAATGATCATTTGGATACTACCACTACTGGTGTTATCGCAACTACTGACAACCAACCCAAATAGTAAGTTGTTCATTAGTCGCATTTCGCATTGGCCAGGCTTCATTGATCTAAGGCGGTCAAGTAGTGTCGTTCACACTGGAACAAAAAACAATTGTTTATTCAGGTTTTTGCATGAGCAAGTCATATTGTCAATCAGTAGACACAAATGCCACAACTGTTTATTTTTTTATGAGCATTATACAATAATAATTGGTTCCGAATGAAATCAACAGAGTATCATTACGTTGCTTTGTGACCATTGTCGTTTGACCTTGCCAACTTACTTTTACCGATCTTAATTGTGAACAAGATGATGTTTAGGCCTAACGATTGCGCACTTTAATCAGAAACGAACAAGTTTAGTCTTTGGGAGAAACCCTTTGAACCCGTCAATAACGTTCCGAGGCAATTACCAATACATGATCCGTAATTTATATGAAACAAGTATCATTTAGGATGGGAAAAATTGCAGTGGCAACAAGCTACTTCAAACTCATCTGCCTGCAACACACAATGCCCCAACTAAGGACAAGTCATTCCCAATTTGCAACTGTTGTATAGCTGAAACGTATTATTCATATACGATTATCGGTAACCCTGTGTTTTCCAATTTCCATGAATGTACAACTGATTGTGATCACACCTTCATTCCCTCAATCGGTTCTCTCTACCTATTTGACAGGCTGCTCCCACCCAGGAGTGTGGTGAGACCATACGGTGTTTCATCGCTGTTGCATCAATCTGTTGTGTGATTTGGACAGACCGGGAAGTGGCGTGTGCATTACCTGCTACCCGGACAATCACGGTTGTACGAAGAATGAAGAATGTTACAGTAGGCGTTGTTCCATTTTCGGTTGCAAACCATAAACCCCGGAGTGCTGAACTCCGACACAATAAATGAAACACAATGGATTTGGATACATGTTATAAGTTATCCCCAATATATGAACTAGATCATCATTGATATTGTGCTGTGGCAAGCCGTACTTACAACTAATGTAATCGAAGTGCTTTCATTCAAATTAAAATTGTACACAAGAGGAAAAAGAGTCAATTTTCTAAACGTGTAAGAAAGTGTGCAAAAACCTGATCTTTTTAAATCAGAATCCTAGCTCAAGGGGGTATCGGTGATCTGAAATACCTGTTTATGCGTCAGGGGGTACAAAAGCATTACTATCTAGTAGACCGATGATGATGACAGGAAATTTCATCTGTCTGCATTCGATGAGTAAGTTCCATACGAGTTATAGGTGAACGCGTTTCACTTGTATCTTTATGACGCCCACACAGATGGTTTATCAACTACTCCAGTGGAATTTTAGAGACATGGCAATGATGGGTAGTCTTTGAGAAACTAAAATTAAAAAAGGTGAACCATAAGTTAAAAGGAACAAAACTTTAGTACACAAAGTTGAAGATGACCGGCTGTTATAGTTATGACTTATGTGAGCAAATTGGCTTCATTTGATTCAAAGTGTGTAGTATTGACAAACATGATCGTTTCGAAACTATACAGAACAACTGGAACATTTTTCCCCGAGAAAAAACTTGTAGAGTGAGCACGACTTATGCCAAGGCAGAGTCCGTTGCCTTCCAACTGGTACAATAGGGAAAAAACGACAGTATATATCGTTGGACAGTACATCAAATTACACGCGAAAACCACAAGGTTGAATCATGGAATCTGTTGTTTTCTACCGTACTGTATTAGCTGAAATGCAACGAAACCTACCTCGACATAACTCATACAACCTGGCTCGGAAATGCTCTGCTTCTAGGAAGAATGTGGATATAATAGACCGTTGAGCTGTCAAATAGCAAAGTATAGGAATGGTAAATTAAAATCATCGAATTATAATGATGGTATATGGAATACGAGAAGTGTAACAAAGATTATCATTAGAAATCTCTGGTATTCGATATAACTTACCGGGGATAACGTTTTGAAGGAAAATCAATGCGGCATCAGATGAAAAACCAAAACGAGGTCACGGAAAGAAACAATCAAAAGGTTCAAAGGGGGGTGCAGTAAGACCAAAAAAGGGAAAATTGTTGAACGTTAACCAATTTCTCGCAAAAATATAAAACATACGAAAAAACCCAGATGACCAGAGTCACGTTGTGAGCATATTTGACAGCAGGCGTCTTGGAGTTTGCAGAGGAACCCCGAATATACACGGAAAAAAGGTATTGGTGACAGGCTACACTTTAAATCACTTCAGATTCTTCAACAATGGTTTGGACTTCTTTCAATTTAATCTGGTGCATTGAGTAATCCTATAAAATTAATCAGTAAACCACGCCAACAAATACTTGGTAAAACTGAAGGTCTTTAAATTAATAACAAGGGCGGAACAAGGAGCAGAATCAAAAGTAGATGAATGGTTCAGAAATGCGCACCTTACAGATTTCGCAGAGTCGTTTACGGTTTTTATAATTTTGTGCATACGTGAGGAAACTGCATCCCCGTGCGCTTATTTGGTTTGTAGTCAAACTGAGGTGGATCATGTAGGACTTAAAAAAATTGATTCAGCATGTAGATAACACGATCCGCTAGTTTAAGAATGGCAGTGAAAATGTCATATAAACCCGACATGCAAATGGTGCTTTAAAAGGGTAGTATTATGCAAAGGAGGACTGGAAGAAAACCACGAACATACAACACTAATGGAACACTGAAGACGAAAAATGTTTCTGAAGGAGGTAATACGGAAACGAACAATAGCTGGGTTGAACTATTACGTGTTATGCGAACGGGACGGGAGTAAACTGTGAGTTTTATGAGAATCAAAGCTTGGTCATCCATGGAAACAGGTGTTATAAGCTCCAAACATTAGGTTCCGAATGATTCGCAATTTCCTTCTCTAACCACGAAGGACATTTTTGAATGAGATAAAAATACATCAGCTAAGCCAAATGAAGTATTGATACATGTGGATGCGTGGTTCAGTTTACCATGAACGTTGTTAAAACTCTTGTCTAACAGAAGGGCGAAAGACGGTTTCAATGCATCAAAGAGAGACCAAATATGCGATTGAGTTCAAAATTGGGTCGTGCGAATTTGTCATGATAATGCTTTTATACCTCAAAAATCTAGAGAAATATTGATTAGTTAAACAGTCGCTATCATTAGCATATTAATCAAAATGAGCTGAAACTTTCTGCTCCAAGAGCTGTTGACGTAGGCGGTTACTCCAGCTACTGCTTTCTCTACGCAGTGCTCTCTGTCATCGCGGAAGTATTCAAAATCATTAATTTCCAATAAGGAAACCTCAAACGTTGTGATCGAACCAGAATTTTCGTATATAAACTACGCACGTGTTGAAGCGAATATGAGAATAGAGAATGCACAGTTAATTTACCATCTTTTCTAAAAGCAACCGTTTGCTCATGTGGAAAGTTATCGTTGACGAGGGGGTGCAATACGGAGCAGTCTGCAAGCTCTTCGAATGCGAACCCGTAAATGAAACGTGTGCAAAAAAGACAGAAGGAAAATTGAGTACCTCACTCTTTAAAAAGGTAACTGTAGCCGCCAATTAGTTACTGGACGAGTTTTTTCTGTAATCACCATATACGAAATAAACACAATATGGACCGAATGCATTGCAGCCAATCGAAACAGCAAGGGAGAGTACTG
Source organism: Echinostoma caproni (assembly GCA_900618425.1). Taxonomy (NCBI): domain Eukaryota; kingdom Metazoa; phylum Platyhelminthes; class Trematoda; order Plagiorchiida; family Echinostomatidae; genus Echinostoma; species Echinostoma caproni. The sequence continues at coordinate 26,010 of UZAN01041466.1, read as the reverse complement.
TGCAATCTCTATGCAAGCTTTCAAGTTTGATGAATGTAGTTTGAATGGGTGATACCCATGTGAATTTTTGATATAAAATAACTGTCAAAAATCAATCCATGTCCACCTTACACATTACCACCAACTTTTTATGCATTTGTTAGTTTGACAGCTACCAGTGAAGATCACTTCACTGTAATTTGCTTTACGATGATGATGACGACGACGACAATGATGATGATGATGACGATGATGATGATGACGATGAATCTTCCAGGGTTTTCTTTCAATGGTAATGCATCAGCAGTTTTGCACATTCAATCTCGTGCTATATCACACCCCTCGACAATTATGAAATTTTGAGTGAATTCCAGAAATGTTAACATAGAACGCATGGCAATAGGATGTAGTTTTGGATAATGTGAAAATCAATCGGAATGGTTGTGACAACATAAACGGAATCGATGAAAAATTCGTTAATTCCGCTATTTCTTCAGATTGATGTTAATGCTATTATTGCCTGTTGTTTATTCAAATTGTTATTTAAACATAAAACCTGAAGTTATTTTTTTGAATGAAATAAATTCAAATATCTTAATGATACCCGCTGTTTCAAACCAGAACAATGCACTCGGCATTTAGCCTCATGTCAGTTTTAGTTGTCTATTTACCCCAGAATTACTGGCCTTTCTAGAGGAATAGTGTATAACCCTTTTAGCGACTCCAAGTTCTAAATGCTATTTCCATTCAGTCGTAATGTGAGTGTGATAACAGAATTTAGCATACGGCATCTACCGTGATCTGCAAGGGCTTTAGCTATTACGATATCACAACAGTAGGACACGGCTGACGATTCATATTAAATCGCATTTATTCTCTGGTAGCTGCATCATCGACCGATCCGGTGTGGTCATGAAATCAACTTCTATGGTGTGTTCATAAATATGCGCACACCCATGAGAATGTCTACTCAGGCTTTTATACTTGCCTGCCCATCGTCCATCAAAGGCAAAATATATTTCCGCGAAAATCTCAGGAACGAACATTTGAAAGACCAAATCACACTCCGATTTAACAGTTGTAACACACAAGAACAGTTCGGAGGCAGCCGTGCTAAATTTGCATTAATGTGTGCTCCGGCTTTGTTATGGTTCTGTTATAATAAACAGAGCACCTTTGAGAAACCGTCTTGCGGTTGGTATCGGATAGCCTACTTTGAGACAACAAAAGTTTCAACAAAGCACTTTTTCAAGAACTTAAGTTGCAGACAAGGGATTCTCTATTTGTGCCGCTGTGACATTATGGAATAATGACGTTTCTCTCGTCATGCACCCATGGAGCAGTAAGGTGATTCTTTTGGCATTCGTGGCTCCAGAAGCTATTTATCCGGGGACGCAATGAATCTCCTGAGGGCCGCATATGAAATAAGCTTATTTCACTGCTTTGAAAGTATTGAAATTGGCATATACATTGAACAACGGCAATGATTCCACCCGCTACTCGTCTACTGCATCACGTGAGACAGTCAAATTTTCATCGTAAACATAATGCATGTGAGTGGTTGCTTATCTCTTATGTCGTAGAACTGGATATCAGATCACGGCAACCGAAGTCAAAGTAATCTTTGGAAGCAGTGAGGTAAACATGATACTAAGTGGATTGCATTCTTACAAGGGTGGTTTCCTCTCTTACCGGTTAGTCATGCTAAGATCACTTCACTAACTGGCTTGAATTTTTCGTTTGTTTCCAGGTGGTATATATTCCTGAGACACACCAGCGTTGATAAATTCTTCGATTGTCGTGCTACTGAATGTAACCTTTTAAATAGTTTTCCTTGAAGTACCAAGTGATTCGTTCACAGAGCTCGAAGTTGCAACCACGGTTGATCCAATGTTTCCAACACACTCTGTATCTTCCTGATTGATAGGTTTTTGCACCTTGACAAGTCACATGGCACCGTGTTGGATTCCTGGAATCTGTGTCTTTCTCGCAGGAGTTAATTGATCAAGGAATAGTGTTATGTACGTATCACACTAAGTGAAACGTCACTAACGGAGTCCGTGTTGGTTGATCACTAGCCAAACCGTACAAAGGTTAACGGCCAACTGATTAAATAACACCAGGTGAGACACACTGAGTGAGCAACAACGCATTGTCTGGACCTACCTTATTCCTTTTGTTTCTTTGTTTTCTGTAAAGTGTAAAGATATCGTAACATTTGATTTCTCACAGACGAAACACACCAGGAGGTTGACTGCATCACTCAAACAAACATTCCTTGAGTCAAACCTGTCCTTTACACGTCACGACCTATACGCGCTTCCCATTCAAGCAGCCGTTACCAGTTCATGTCAGATCACATCTCACACGTGCTCATGTGTGGATGAGCGCAATTCGGCATAGGTCAAACTGAATGCATTTTCGATTGAGAAAGAATAAACTACCCACGGTGGATGAACACCTAAGTCAAATAACCGGAAACGGGTCAAAGGTGATCGACCAGAAATCTCCCAGCCTTTTCCATCGAAAGTTGGATACTACAAATAAAGCATCGGTTTGATCCAAAATTTCCATTGTGGGAAAGACCAGAAAACTTTCCTGTCCTTTTATCAATTTCACTGCAGGAAAATGTTCCTTCAGGTTCAAAGACGACAATATTCCACTCGTTATTAGTGAGAGTCTTTATCCACAAAACCTGAACGACGAGTCTGAATCGGCGGATTTTGTGTTCATTCGCAAATTATTCTTTCGTTCTGGATTTCTGAGAAATCCATTACTATACAGAGTCTTGATAAAACTTCACGATTCCTCTTTTTTCGTATGCGACATAGTAGGGTGTTGAATATCGCTTAGTTATCTTTCTGGAAACTTTGGAAAAATAGGAGGTAAACGTGACTGGATACTGAAAGTCAAACTCTTCCGACAACCCCGACAAATAAATTCCTGCGCTCAAAACCAATCCATGAAATGAGGCATGAAAGGTTTATCGATACTGGTTGATATCACCAAAATTGGACAGCGCTGTCAAAATACTTGATCTGATCAATATTTGTTGTCAAACCATCTAGAGTAGCATGGTAATATTTACTGTGGTAGAACCAGCCATTTTCTATTGTGGATCTGTGTCCGTGGAAAATATGCAATCGCTTTTGTAACACCTATCGTATGAAGGAGACAACTGCCCAACTGGAACCCAAAGATAACGAGTATTAATTGATTAGGAGTAATGGAGTGGTGTAGGCAACTAACCCGTTGTCTCGAAGTTTGTTCATTTCAGTCCCACTCCTATCATTCAGCTGCCCCATTCACAAGCGGCAGCTATCAACTAGGCACAGTAGCTCTCTCAAATACTGACTGCCCAATTTTTTGCAAGAAATGATCAACATACGCATTCGTGGAGTGACCATTTTGGTTTTTGAAATAACACAAATATTCCATAAACATCTCGTTTTCAATGCAAAACAAAACCTGCCTGTAACTGGGTTCCACCATAACTTCTTCATTGTACTCCGTGGCACAGGATCAAATTAATTCAAAAAGTCCGCACATACTAAGAGAAATGTAAGGCATCTGTGGTAGCTTTTCAATACCCACATGGTAAGCAATCTGAACCGAATACATCAGAAATCTCAGCCCCTATTGTTGGATCCAGATTATGTGCCCGGAGTATGGCAAGTTGCCTTTGTAGTTGGCTTTGGTGATTTTAAACGATAAAATATAACAGATACAGGACAATGTAATTCATGGCTCATTTGGTTAGCTGTTGAACAGGCGATGGAAATCAATCGAACATTCCGTAGTGCTCGAAACGATCTGGTGGACGCGAAGCAGCAGGAGGGATACCTTTCATCGAAGGTTTAATAAACGTGATCCTACGTACAATCTTAGACGTAGCCTGGAAAGTAACAAATAATTGAAGATTGCCATGTTCCGCAATGGTAGCCTTATTCAAATATTCGATATCTACTACCTAGAAATCCAAACTGTAACAAAGCACATCATTTTACTTTCAATGGCGAATTTGACACTCGAGGGACTACGTGGTCTCTTCAATGCTGATGGCTTTTCCAATCAAACAAAGCTGATATCTTTGTGGAATGAGTTTGTGGTCACGGAAACGACCCGTCGAATTGCTTCCACTTCACCGTGAAAACTTATACCAACGTACACTGGAAGAATAAACATGTAACTTTCAGTACATCAGTGTGATAAAAATGACGGTAGTCGGCCCAAGCAGTGCAGGAAACTGAAGCGAACGTCTCATGGAAGCTTCATCCGCAAAGATATCTTTTTTTAACTCCCGTAGGAGCGCTTCAAATTTTCATTCTACCATGTCTCACGTATTCAAGAAGGGGTAATAACTGATGCTTCGATTTTCCGTTTGCCCATGGGAAGAATCAGTAACCGGCTTGTGCACCTTTTTCGCAAATCAAATTATAAACTAAATATGAGAATTTTTGTTTTAGAAAAAATTTATTCGTCGTAAACAGAAGACTTAGAATTGAATGGTACACGCAAATTTCAGAAACTTGAAATATAGAATTCCGTTTTTGGAATAGCTTTATTATTTTTTTTGATGTAATCCATGGCAAATAGAGAGAAAGCTGCAAAATGAAATTAGACGAACTTCTGGCATGCACCGGAAATAAGGTAAGTACTTCAGATTGAGACTCCAGTTGCTGTCGTATCGCGTTTCGTATCATTTAGCGAATCCAATCTAATCACGTTACATATTACAGTTTTGTGTGCAAAACAGCTTGTGGCATAATCAGTCCAATTTGAGTGAGATTGATTCTCGAACTGATTTTCTCCTTTCATGACCGCTTTTCCGTTGATCCTCGCTTTTAACAAAACCTTCTTGTATATAAATACCGGGTGGCTTTAAGTTTTATTCATCTGGGAAGATAGAAGAAATAATAACATCGCAGTACTTCTCTCCTTTCTAGTCCACCGAATAGGATCCACTAGACACAATTTTTCAGTGTACTAATTTGTATAAAATGAATCTGAGTAGGAAAATATTTTCTTTCGAAAACCTCGTCTTAAATAACTAAAACCACTTTGAATGCACCCAAAAAGTTTAGCAGAGCTTCACATCAAACCAAGAAAGGAAATATGGTCCGAAGAAGAGCTAGGATGAGTGCCAAACTGTTTTAACACGCACATCGCTTTCATGAGCAGTCAATGAATTGAGCTACGGAGCCACAAGAACTTGCTGCTCGGTTATGGAAATCGGCTCCCAAAGCTACGGGACTTACAGTTGTGCACGGCATTTAAGCCTGTGAAACAAAATGTGTAGCATTGAGCACGGAACACAACAATCGTTGTAACAAACAAACAGGTCAATAATTTGCTCGAGTGAAGAACACTTTGCGATTTAGCTGCTTGATTAAAACGTGTTGTTTCTAACAACCATGAAAAAATCTACTGAGGTTTTCTGTCCGTTTCTACGTTTTGGAACAACTATTGACGGTAGCCAACCATCCGAGGTAATCTCCGATTCTATCACTATTCCACAGGCGTCCAATTACAGAATGTGTATGTTAAAAACATGACGTTTGCATTAGTCTTTATAACAAAGCTCACATAGCTCAATGAATGTGCGCATGTTTTCAATATTGGCAGATTTCTCGGCCGGTGAACTGGCTAAGTTGGAGCTTGTACAACGTGCTGCCACTAGGCTCGTTGTTGGACTACGCGGGGCCAGCTATGAAGGTCGTCTACAGGCTACTGGTCTGTTTCCAATTGCGTATCGACGCCTCAGGGGAGATCTCATCTGCCTGAGGAAGATCCTGAGAGGTGATACGGGCCCGGAGCTGCAACAGCACTTCCCTTTACGGACAGAGCACCGCACGCGGGGGCACTCTCTCACGTTGCGGAAACTTCAGTCAGTTGGTCTTCCGTTAGTCTACCGACTCTCGCGTAGGTCAACAACACCCTGGAATTGTGTTGGAAGGGAAGACAGACGCTGCTTTCAAACGGTGTCTGGATGAGCACCTGAAGGGGTTATGGA
>UZAN01041466.1:0-15373 GCA_900618425.1 Echinostoma caproni | reverse complement strand
ATATATATATATATATATATATATATGGACGACTGACAACGAGCAAAACTTTTTTCATGTACATTCCGATCAGACAGATTGTGAACAGGATTCATGTGCGTCTAGGTAACAGCAGTAAATGAACTGAGTAGTAAGTTGGATCTTTGTCTTTTTCAAATTGTCAGTGTAAGTAGATTATCACTCAGTGGTCATTTAACTTCGGTTTCAATAATTGTCAAAAGAACCCTTTTGTTACGTCATGCCCAAAACATCGGTCCTTATTAATCGAAAACATTAAAGTAAACCAAATACGACACATTGAACAAAAGTCTTCAACTGTTTTCCAAACTTCTTTGAGTTTGAATTATTCATTCTGGCACATCATTCGCACAACCGACTGGTTCCCTAACGCTTTTTGGCACAGGCCAGCAGGGCAACTGGATAACAAAATTCTAAGATATTGACCAGTAAAAACAATGTTCATTTATAATTAGATTTTGTGCAGTGGCTGAGCTGGAGCACTGAGCTGCTACATCCTTGATGCAACTCTCCAAAATCATGAGCATTTGTTTTGTCTCTACCGGTTGTCCAACCGCTATTATAGAGGTTATAAGCAGAAGAGATTAAAATGTACGAGATCCAAACCTAGCAGCATAAATACTAAATAAATTCCCTCTCGAGGAATGAACAAAAATCTAGGTTAGTTTGGAGAGTTCTCATATATTCCCACTTTTTCTGCTGTTTTGTGCAGAAAAACTATCATCATTCAATCCTACACCATTTTGCTACCCAAAGTTCGAGCTAGAGAGCAGAATATATTAAAATATAATCTTAAACTTGTATTCATCTAGTTCTACTTCTATTTTCACATTAAAATTTAAAATTATGGGAAAACTAGCGAAAACGTTTCCATTTTTCTGAGTTGATACTCCGTTTTAAATGGAAAATATAGAAAGAGAAAACGTAATTTCAAGGTTTTGATGAACGAACATATCATAGACAATAAATTGATCGTGACACCTCTATAAAACATATTATTGGAGCCTTTGAAACAAACCAGTAATACAAAAGCTGCAAAAGCTTGAGAAGTGTGAAACTGAGTTACAGGGGTCTTGGACAATTCAATGTAACAAGATTTCTGGAATTCAATTAGAGAGGATAATGGTAGGGAATAATGCCGGCAAATGAACAGGGGATGATTTTGCAGTAAGTTGAAGTTGCATGAATTCCGAACCCGACAGAATGGATTGGCTATCCTGGGGTCGCATAGGAAAATCAGTCCGAGGCGACCACATACATCAGACGTTGACAGGTCCTTGTGAAAGATTCTGCAAATGGAGTGGAAGTAATGGAAACAGTTGGAGCCCGATGAAAATAGCCTACTGACTAAAGATTGTAGAATAATAAATAAAACTAAAAAGTAGATAACTGTAAATAAATAAAATATAAATAAATAAAAAATATTGTGCCTAAGAGACCGCAATGAACATAGGGTAGCTAAGCCATATATTGCGGAACATATCACCAGCGAGTTTTACGATATTATACCAAAGTTAAACTTCTAATTTTCGGTTTGAGAACCGAGGTCTTTATCCCTCAGTTAAACCGTATCTAATGAGAGCACTTTTTTGCTTTTGACCAAAATTCATCGTAAATAAACACTATTTCTCCGCCATTACATTTGTCAGATCGATTGTGAAACGCGTATTTCTATCAAATCAGCCAACTTTGCAGTCTAAAAATGTTCAAACGGGCCCAAATATTCTTATGACTTTAAGAGTTTACTTTTATCATGAATACCTAGCGCGGTATGGACGACACATAGAAAAATAAATTGATTAGTGAAAACAGCTTCGCCATTTCTGATCAAAGGGAGGTCACACCCATTGCGTATTGTCTTGTGGCAGTTGTGATGAAAGCGAAATAATTCCAAACACGAGTCATCGAAAAATGAATGAAAAAATCTTTACAAATTTCACAGTCCGTCACCCTTAGTCAAGCGCGGATGGTTACGGAAAACGAAAGCCCTCTCACTAACCCTGACAATTTTACCTCCGAGACATTTCAATGAAACGAACATTGAGGTCACGAGCAATGGACAGCATCAGTCGTATATTCAAAACCTATCAATCTCGAGTAGCGTACTAATTAGGAGGATGTTTACAATGTTGGCCGTATAAGAACTGAAGTGATCAGAACTTTTAAGTCTTTGATTAAAGTTGGTTATCCTTCGGAGTTCACCATTACACGGAATCCTCAGTTTATTCAGTCAACCATACACTCGAGAAGCACTAGAATCAAGTTTCTGTTTTATGACAGTTCATCAGCAGTGCATATTTACCGTCCCGTCCGAGATATGAACTCTGAACGCATCGCATGGAAATCGTGAATGGTATCAGTGTGCCAACAAGCTAATGTGTGCGAGGGTGAATTTCGAAGGAAGTCAGTTTGAATCAATATTAGTTATCCCACACGACCACTTACAAGTAACCGTGAGTTAAATAGGAATTTTTAAGTTATTTTAAGATCTCAAAGAATAAGTCCAATTGTTAAAAATATTAATAGATTTTATTTGTCCATTAAGTACAACAAAAGCATCTAGATTCCTATAGACAAACACCAGCGCACACATTGTTAGTTAGCTAAAAGTGGTTTTATTTTCACTTGTAGCGAAAGTATTCAAAACTAAGTGTAGTAAACACGCAACGAAAGCTGCTATCCCCTACCCAGAAGTTATCGTTTTTTGTGTGTGTATTTCGTCCCTTTTATGTTTTTCTTCTTAAACCTGTATTTATGGTTACAGTCGGTATCGATGAAAAGATTTATTGACTTCTGTAATATTTGTCGTATGAAGGAGACAACTGCCTAAGTGAACCCAATAGGTAATGGGTTATAATTGAGCAACAACTGGGTATAGAATATATAACTGCTCTCCCGCAGTTCAGTCCCTCTCCCCTCTAACACCATTGCTGTCATGCAACTGTGGTGGTCCCGATTGGCAACTTTCCAGTGGTCACCTAACCCTTCTCGAATGTTCACCATTTATATGTTACNTTGACAAATTGTAATTACTAGCATTCGTGAATAAATCAGTTCGATTTATTGAACCAACACTAACAGCCCACAAAAATGTCCGTTTCAACACAAAAGAAGTCAGTCATTACAATCTGTGAGACACGCTTAGATTGTTTCAAAAAGCACTCTCACGTATTTAACGAGGTATGCGGTATATGGAATGTTTTATTACCAACGTGAGGACCGCAATGTACAGGAACTACCACAGCATTCAGTCTTTTTTCGTGGGATTCAGTTTATTTTCCCAAAGGTTTTACAGAGAACAGATTATCCACCTGATGTAAATAATCAACGCTGAGTTACACGGATAGACATTCAAGCATCTCAGCCATTCTTCAATGATACTCTCTACAGTAGTTTCAGACTCAACTAACCGTCATTCTTCCAAAAACTTGAAATTTTACCGGAGCTCACTTACGTCTTACAAGGAGCGGATCAGTTTGAATGGTTTAAAAAGTTACTTGGGAATTCAGGTATCATGAAAGCGTAACACAGCCACCAATGTGATCAGCCACAAAGGATGATCGCATTGTGGTAGCCAGCTAAACAAACCGATTCATCCTTCGATGCTTCGCTACAGTTGTAATACCACTCGAACCATCAAACATATTATTTCATGAGTACAGAGTGTAGAGGTAGAAACTAGTTCCACAAAACTCACGGTATAGTCGAACAAATGACTGAGGTTTATTACGCCAAGCTACACCGACCAAATAGACAGGAATACCGGAGAGCACAATGCCCAATCCGATGCCCATTTCTTTTGGTTTGGCGATCAATGGAACGAGGAGGAGAAAAGCACAGACTAGCAAAAAGGAAATCGGTACGACAGCGGGCAGCCTGACTGGTCGGTGCATTTCAGGTCGAACCCGCCGAAGCCACAGCATGGCTAAAATGGAGGAATTGGAAATGACAACAACCAAAGGGTGAGCGGAATTCTGGAACCTATGGATTAGCATGAAAGACAACACTGTGGCACTAATACAAAACATTGAACGATTAATTATATCGATAGTCCACCATGTTGCGTTATTTGATATCCAATGCCCCGCTCGGTACGAGTATTCTTACACCCAAATGAATGTATTTGGCCTTGTAAAGCTTTTAAATCCCGCTTCCGACGAATATTTTACTAAAACATGAACTAACGAATCCGAAATCATCATCTTTTTTCCTTTCCTCTAACTTAGTAGTAAACGGCTTTTGACCTGTGAAGAAAACAGTGAGATTGTGAATGTTATGATGTTATGATATCAACACAGCGATGTCGATAGAGAATTACATTCGCCGACGCTTCGGTTACCGTGGCTAACCTTTCTCAAAGCAGGTTTTACAATCAGATGACTCAGAGGAAGTAATCATAAGTCAACGGATATTTCATCGTATGTGCGTGTGTGATGGGTTGAATGATTCGTTGTCCGTCACACTCACTCCCATTATCAGATGGGGTAAAGTGACACCGTGAACTTTATCTTTTTGCACTCAATCGAATCAAAAGCACTCCCCGGTTTTGATATACCACCACGTTGATACGTAAGATACGTAGACGTTGGTCATCATTAAGTTACAACACACGCGTTTCTTGATTGTCTAACGAAACAGTGAAGCTCCATCAATTTCACAATGAAGTCAGAGAATTTGAACAGAGTCAACAGTTTTCTAGACTGACACCTCAGGGTGAACAATTCAAGCAAATTCACCACCAACCTTCACAGAAAACCGACACATTCGGATAAACTTTTACATCTTGAATCAGCTCATCCGCGATGTGTAAAACGGACTCTCATCTCCTCTCTGGTTAGGATTCAAAAAGCTCTGTAGTGAAGACAATAATCGCCAAATTGAAATAAAACGACTCCAAAACGTGCTGGAAGACAATAATTATCCGCCACTCCTGGTAGGATGCTAGCTAGAAGCGAACAAACCAGTGATACAACCTAATGACAAAAAAGACCGTGTAGCCCCTATTGGCATTCTACATATATCAGGCACTTCAGAAGCAATCAGAAAGATTCTCGATGATTTCAACATACACACATTCTTTCGGGTTGACAACACTGTGAAACACCATATCAGGAAAGCCAAAGATCCGGTCGAATTGCAATAGCAAAACAAATGCATTTACAAAATGATTTGCGCAGAACACATTGGGAAAACCATTAGACTTTAAGACAAGGATAACCGAAAATAACAGAAAATAAAAACATCAGCTTACGGACAAAGCAACTCTGGCAAAATTAGAACAAGACTCAACGATCGCTCTTCACGCCGACAACCCGAAAATACTCCAACTCCGATTTTCCAACATGCACTGAGGCTTTGGCCAATAACACTCACTCTGCATGCGTCAACAGAAACGACGAAATCGAGATCCCGAACATTTGGACTACCCTGACATGCCTAACACATCATCACGATAAAGGTCATGGTGCCGCTTGATCCCATCTGATAACGGGAGTTAGTATGTCAGACAACGAAGCATTCAGCCCACCACACACAGAGAAAGACACTCATATGCACTCACGCACACGATGAAGTATTAGTTGACTTATGATTACTTCCTCTGAGTCATTTGATTGTAAAACCTGCTTTGAGAAAGGTTAGCCACGGTAACCGAAGCGTCGGCGAATGTAATTCTCTACCGACATCGCTGTGTTAATAATAGTATACCATTCATAATAAAGCAACACATGGCAGATCCATTTCTCGATACACTCCTAACATCCTTTGGACCTGATGTTTTAAGAACAGTGAGATCCTATCAAATGGGTCTTCAGCTCTTTGCTTACCCGTTCGTGAGTAGACTGGCGTTGTGGCACTAAATAATAGCTTCACTTTTGATTACTGGAAATGGAATCGCTTTGGATTTAGTGCTGAAGAATTTCACATTACCCCAACAGTATGGTGCCGTACACAAATCCTAACAGTGGGGTTCGCACTTGGTCATGAAAGTCACGTTATCCTTGGGATGCCATCTCCGAACAATGGACGGAAAATGTTTGGTGACCGCAATTGTTTTCATAATATCCCACCAACTACGATCACCCGCTGCTGCGGTATGATTTTTTGTGTTTGAAACGGAACTATTGTGTTTTAGAAGTTCTTATGCATTTGCACTCTAATGGCCTTATAGTCATAAGCTTGTATTCGTGAATATCACTTATAAATAAGCACACTTTAGAGCTCCGTAACTTCATGTTGATGTCACTGCTGATGTTGGTAGTCAATTAAAGCAAACGTGAACCCCCGGTGCTGCCACTTGAACGTTAGTTCATATAAACTAAAGCACAGCTCCGTTCTTTTGATGAACGATTTACCCGTAGTGGTCCATTTTAAATGGATTGGTATTGTTACACTTCTAAAAATTTGACTTACTTCGTTTGAGTAGTCTGAGGTTAACTGATTAGGAAGGTGATCATCACTCGATAGTGCAATGTACCGAAATTTAAAAACCTTGGAAACACAGCAGTGGTATTTAGTCTGTGTTAAAACCGACAACGTTGCAGCTCTATTAAAAGTCTAATAGCTCAAACTGGCATGGGTGGCGCTATGAGACCCACACCTTACCTTAAGCCTACCTGGGATAGATGCTAGGATTAGTAACAGGTAAGCACCACATGACATACTGCCAGCGAATTACGACCATCGCTAATGATCTAGGGATTGGGTCTTTCAAACGTCTCCTCATTAGCAGGTCATTATGGCTGGATATGTAGTCACGAACTGCACATTAATGGAAACGTATTCCCGTGGGTGGAGGCCAAATAACACAACTTAGAGTTGATAAAAGCACAAACAAAGCAGGTACCCGAATTCTTCAATAGCCAATGGAAGATTGTTTTCTCTCCGAAAAGCAAGCTCATGAAATCAAAAATGCGAATGATAAATTAGTTAAGGTTGCAGACTATTTTCAAAAATTCTCCATTATCTAAAGCGCATCACACTATGGGAAGCTGAAATTCGATACTGATTTCAAAGATCGGTCGTGACAGACGGCAATAATATACACCAAAGACATCTGACCGTTCACACGTTAAGCACAAAGATAATGAAGTTTGAGCAAAGAGAATGATGTTTTGGTTGAAACGTCAATCCCTGCTTGTTCTACACATGCACGCGCAATTGTTGATTCCGTTTTTCAATGTTGATCAGGGCTTCCAACAACTCGAGCGCGTTCCCCAAATATGCCCCGAAGCAGTATGCTAAAACAGATTCAAACTGTCACCGCCAGCAAAATGTCCTCACAGAAGAGACTGATATAACTTGGATGACCCAAATATCACCGACTGGAAACTGAAAGGCAAAGTTCCTCTGAGAACAAGATTTGATCAAAATATGACAGTCAAACGTGCTTAATTTTGTTTCAGGATTATGGTCAGTTTGAACAGGCTCAACACAAGGGCATCATTTCCTAGTGTTTCAGAACACATGCAGTGAACTACCGCGTATCTTCTTAAAACGTTTACATCGCGACAAAGGTACGTTTTAGATGATACTGCTTTTTAGAAAAACTTATGGAACATCTAAGGCAATGTTTGGGAAGAGCTTAATGAAGCGACCAACGGTGAACACCTGCAGGATATTTTGATGCAATACACCGCAAGTTTGTACGCACAATGTGTCAGATGTCAGGAATTGCGCCCATAATGCGATGAACAAGAGCCACGGTCAGATGATCGTTAAGATGTGTGAATCATAGAGTGTGTCTTCACATAGTCATATCTAAATAGGATTGGATAAAATTTACCATTATTTTATTTTCTGATAAGCAGCATATCTACACCATTCAGGTACGAATACTTACTGACCAGTAGTGTGTTGTTATAAACGAAAATCCCTCAAAGTCATTTCGTAAAAACTGAACAAAAAAGGGATTTTATCATAACTAAGCAAGGTTCAATTTCATTACCGAGGACAGATGACAGGCAATGTTCCGTAGTGCGAACTTTACACATTACATAATGTTCGCCTGGTTAGAGTATAAAATGCCAAATGCCTACTTCCCCGTGGCGAATTAGTATCAGATCATTCGGTAAAAGGGGATGGAAATCAGTTTCAGTATAAATAAAAAACATACGGATCATACCTTTCCTAAACACATGACTCTCGAAAACGCCACCTACAGCACCGGGTGTACTATCAGCATCCGGTCCATTGAGCTTCTTGTCGTGTTTGACGTGTTCCTATCAAACTCAATACATTAACCGCGCTTTCATCTACCCATTATTCCAGTATGACAAAGACGCTTTTTGAATAACTTGAACTAAAATGTGGACTTCAGAAACATTGAAATCTTTTCCTATGAACTTTATATTTTTCCCTAGTGAAACCAGTAGCGTATGTTAGCAACTGTTTTGACTAAATCAACATCCCTAGTATGTTGACCTTGAAAGCAAATAAGCGGACCAAACAATTAACCACCACTGGTTTTACTGATTTTACACTGCGTAGCAATTTGATTTCACCGAAACTGTTTACTCGATGAACCTCAATTTTAGAATTTCAGAATTGTTCAATTGATTCTGACAATAGAAATCCTTATTCAATGATATACGGATTACCAAACATGTATAACGCCCTAATTTAAGCAATCGATGCCAACCGCAGTGGCAAGAGAACAAACTCAAGGGATCATTTAGACAATACATGCACATGGGACAATTAAACAGAATCAGCTAATGCAGAAACAAAACGACCTAATGGATGCGGGAGTAGTCGGTCTGAGTTTTGGATGGTGAATCACACAGACAAAAAATCGATCGATAGGGAAACTGTTGATGAATTTTTGGACAAAAACCGGAATTCTCACAGCTCGTTGGGTATATCCAATGCGAACGGTCGAAGATACGTTAATCCGTTACATTGGTGATAGCTTATGCCAGCACCAGTTAACACGTATCCACCAAACAACTTAGAAGATACGAAAGTTATAGACGGATGGAATTTTTATTTTCTCGTACTCTGCTCCATCATTTCAGTGGAAAAGTGTTGTTTGTTTCTAGCTTAGTAATCCCTATGTTGATCAGGAGCTCAACTCGCAAAAAACTCAGAACTCCATGAAGTCGACTCGAACACTTTGATTCATGTTGAAACCGTTACTTTCGATCTTGCGAGAAAATTACTCCATTAAAAGTTCAACATTTGTCTAAATCTGAATGAAATGTAACACTGCACTGTGTCAATTCGAATAGTATCCGGTTTCTCCAACGAAACTGTCTGTTTACTTTTGTTACTAGGCTTTAATAAGAAACGAAATGGTGTCCGTTCCACCGCATTGCGTTCTGTTTTGAATAGGCAGCCAAATTCTTTGTTCAAAGTTCTGGATTTTTAAATTTCAAGTCAAATAGATAATGCTTTTGTGTATCACGCCAAACTGCAACAATATGAGACCCTTATGCGGTTGACGGAACCCAGAACACTAGTATTTTAAAACAGTAACTCTCATTCAGTAGTCCCTAACCAGTGTTCAACGTTGATAAGTTTGGACTCGCTGTTGAAGTCAAGTCCGATTCGTTGAATGTAACTAGGCTGATCTCTGATGAATAAGCGATTGATTTTTAGTTATAAGTCAGCGGATATGCGCACATATTATACACTATTTTCATAATGCTTTTTTTGGCATTAATTAGCACTATCAAGTATTTTGGGGCAACACAGAGCATAAGTTATTCTATGTCTATTCATGCAGTTCGTTGAAAAACTTTCTTCCTTGCAGGTATGAAGTCAACGCTGGAAACAACACAGCGTTTTGATCATTCCAAAACTAAAGACGGATATTCACTCACCGAGGATGCTTGCACCAACTGATAGCCATTGTACAAACGACAGATAGTTGATCAGTGTTGTTAGATCAGGCAAAAAAAGCATGACCAAACTCAGTATCGAGGTGAGAAGAATAGCAGGAACCGGAGTCATTCGTCGAAGGTGAATCATGGCCAGAATCGGTGGTAGGTGCCCTTCGCGAGCACCCACAAAATTCAGTCTGGTAATGAATGCAGAAAATTACAGAAATCTTTAACTGCATGAGAGTATCAAACAAATAAAGCTATCTAGTACACTAACAATTCAAGAACCAGATTGGGTTAGTTTAGTTCAGCCTTTACAAGAGGGCGTGGAATAGGAAAAAATTGAAACCACATGCGTAAAGATAAGATGAAGTAAACAGGGTTGCTTGCAAAGCAAAAGGGTCTTGATCACAATTTTCTTTGAAACATAGTAAACGAGTCATAAGTTATCTTATTTTCCTCAAGTAAGAACGAAAGACCTTATTTTCAGCTGGGAATCCTAGAACTAACCATTAACTCAACAGCCTGATTCGCAAGGCGATGAAGCCTTCATCCAAAACCCGGACGTAACTGGAGTCCTCGTATGAGGTTTCGGCTTCGTGTTTCGTTTTCTGAAATATATATATATACATTTATATACATACATATATATATGTAACAGTCAACCTGGGGAAATAATGAATATCTTCGTTTCTTTACTGTACGCCATTTTTTCTGAATTGTTGGTCATCGATGCACAGCTTTAACTGGCTATAATTTAGGTGCTTCAACTAAAGTAGGACCAATGAACAATGGAAAATACACCATCGTTCAAGGGATTTCCTTGTGTGAATTAGTTAGAGTTGCATCGTGCGGATATAATCTGAGAATACGGGCTAATATAATGCTGTTCAAACATTCGCTATATCAAACTGATATTGGTTCAATCACGTTCTACAAAGCTGATCATTTGAACCTTTTATTCAAGACTTTTTTTCAAAAGTTTCACTTGACCTGGTACTTCAAAGAAGCACTCGACCGAAAACGTTTGTCATCCCAGTGCAAAGAAGTGGTGTTCACATGAGCCACCATTCTGTCCCACGTTGTTCAAACGTTGAACGCAACACTGCTTCCTCAGATTCGGATTGAACCCATTTCGCGATGTCGAACGTTTGAGATTTCAACAGTGTTAATATACTGGTACATGAGAAACATCCGAGTAAAAGCCATGTACATTCAATTAAAAAGGCTGCTCAAAGCATTTCAACTTATCGTACGTAGGTAAGAACAACCTAAATATCCCAAGCATTTAGCATATTTATTTATATTAATAGTAATTTTGTGCTTACTCTCCAGCATTCGAAGTAATATAACCCTTGGAATTAATTTGCTTCAAATACGTTTTAGGTTCGAGTTGCAAAGAATGACTATTCCACCACGGTCGATGGTGTAACTGATGGACGAAAACCCGTCTACTTTCACGAACTTCCGTTATTCATGAGTTGATCCGATCTCATGACTATTCTCCAGCCATATGGATTAATCTGAGTAAACAACCCGTGTAGCAACCCTCAATGATTTTTCAATCCTATTTTATATTTGGATCCAGTTGAACTTTGATGGATTTCTCATGCTAAATTTTAAACGACTATTCATGTTNCCCGCCGTGAGAACTAATTACAGCTGCATGATCCAGCTTCCCTACCGCTAGAAAAACATGAAAATGTCATCAATCTGTACATAGTTCTAACAGTACACTATCATCTAAGAAAAGCAGTTTCCGACTTGTTTCAAGTCATACTGGCAGTTAATGTATCCAAGTAAAGTATCCTTGATAGTAAACTTTTTCCTCAAAAAAGATAAATTTCAAAACCACAAATGACCGAAAAAACGCAACTTTTTGTTTAGCAATATCCTGGCATAATGGATCAAATATTTGTGAGCGTGGTGTCATCGACCGCTGGGCAAACAAGCGTTAGCAAAGCTTTGATTCCCATTGGCTAATTTGGTCATTCTACCGACCGATCACCGTTCAATGTTAACCATACACACTAGAGTTTAGTCACACATGCACATTACTGAAATCGGTCCACACTGCGGAAATGATACTATTATCCAGGTTTTTCTTGCCAATCGTGTAATAACGCTTGGGGCAGTCGTAATTATATTCGAGCATATTTCATCGCGCATCTGAGCTGTACATCACACGCGCACCNGTGAGTGAGTGAGTGAGTGAGTGAGTGAGTGAGTGAGTGAGTGAGTGAGTGAGTGAGTGAGTGAGTGAGGGTTAGTGAGTGAGAACTAAACGCAATGCTTTGTGATCAACCCGCCGTCAGCCAGGTCATTGCTGGGCTTGTGTTAACATGTTTTCGTTCTACTAGAGGTCGAATACACGTTAGGCTGTACTGAATCCCGGTTGAAAACAGTGGTATTAATCAACTCACGATTAATACCTATTCGTGTTGAGTGTTGCGAGAATATAACTGTACCTTGTTCCGAGTTAGCAGTAACCCGATACTTTATTTAATTCAAGAAGTTTAACAAGTTCACCTGTTTTCGTTTTTGAACAACAAAGTGAAAAGAAGAAATGTCGCCAGATTTTTGCATTCAGTGTAATCTCGGCAATCGCCGACGTAGAACACGCAGGGACATATGTAGCACATTGGTTTGGTAAATCCTAGTGAATGGATGTGCGAAGACAGACAAGGGCTTCTTGGAGTATAAACAAGATGATAACTCTAGGACAAGCGATAGGATGACAACAATAAACTTTGAACGCACAAAATAGGATGATGTATTTCTATTCAGAACACCTCACGAATCAAATCGATTTTGAGACTTTTCAGATCTATCGATCCACATCTTCCCGTGTTTTGTAAGAGGAAAACAATGATTTTCATGTAATTTGAGATATTAGAATTACGAGACGTTTATGAACTAAACTACAAGTATTCTTAACAAAAAGCGATAAGGAGCAGTCAGTATTTACGGTTCTCTAGCTTGTAGATCTCCGTTTCAACGAGCAAAAACATCTGTTCTCGAGGTACACTAAAAAGGAAGAGAAAAATGCTTAAAGAAATTGTTACTACAAAACTACAAAGATTCTTTGATATTCATGGTAAACTACCTATTTTGTTTTATGTCAGCGATCGAGGAGATCTGATGAAATATATTACCATTTTAACACAAGGACCTTCAAACGGGCTTGAAGCAATGGACGCAGACGGCACAGTATCTTAAAATTAAAGGCATTTGTGAGCTGAAATTCTTATTAGATTTATCGGTCTCCAGGTATAAGTTAGAAACCACTGATAAGTTCCGTGATAATAACCGTTTTCTTTTGTACCTTCTGAGCTCAATTCCCTGTCCCACTTCTCGTCATAGGCTCTGAGATGGAGAGTGACTGAACCGACTTCTGAGATTCTCTTGTCGCGCCGGGACAGTAGTGTTCTACCGTCAGACAATTCTACGAAAAGTACTTCAGTGAAATACTTGCTTCATATATATTAAATATAGAATCATTTTGTACGTTAAAAGATTTTGATCAATCAAAGAACAACAGGAAGCATCAAACGCTTGAGAAGTTAAGGCAGACCTTGAGCGAGTTGAACACAGAAATTGTAAGAACATTCGCTTCCGATCTATACCGCTTGAGCACAGAATGTGAGTAAAAGATAACATTTGAAATTTCCTTATTTTGCATAGTATAGATTTATCGATGATCTATTACATGCCTCTCTGCTAAGTAGATAAGAAGCGTAAGAAATCCCAGAAGCGGTCCAGTGAGTTCGCGTTTACAGTAACTTCCAAATTTATTGAAGCGATGTAACATAAATTGAATATAAGTATCAGATTTAGTGACCGCATCAGAACTAGTGAAGCTATCCACTTTCAAAGTGCTTATAAAGACCGACTGGGAAACATTATATTTAGGCACGGGAATCGAAAGGTGGATTCTGTTCCGGCAGAAGTTGTGTAGATTTTTGTCGGATACTCAAACAGCGTTACACTTACCGAAGATGAATAATCGTTGTTTTCCATGGTATCAGAGCAACCTTCGAGCACCAGGACAGGATTGATCTGTGCAAATTTGTACTCACACACGGTGCATTAAAGAACTATAGACTATTCAACATAAACTCCGCAGAGACAGACCTCAGAACGAGTTACGGACTGTGGAAAGCTACCCCTCATATTACCATTTTTAGTGAGGTACGACAAGGATGCCAGTTTTCACTGCTTCTGTTCAACTTCACTGAGTGAACGAGAGTTTCCTGATTTCAAAAATGAATGTCTATAGCTCATGTTTTAAAACAGAGTTCTTTACGTTGACGATAACAATCACATCTTAGAGAACGCACAGGCACTACAATTATTGTTGAAGTATCTTTCTCCTGGTCTGATTAGACCCCGGATGCGCTTTGCATTCGTCAGATGCATGTTACTCACTCAAGGCTGTTATTAGCGTTACGTGAATTCGAATGCATACTGCATGCACACACAAAATAATTGAAACAATTTTGCATTACCGACAGTTAATTTTCAGCTTGTATGCTCAACACGATTCTTCTTTCGCTCAACAACGTTATCTTTTGCAATTTCCCTAACTCGTCAGCCCTAGAAATAGATCGATTAATTCAGCACTTTTAACACATGTAGAAAAATCTATACACTTCATATTTGTTTAATTACAGTAGAATGACATACCGACCGGATGTAAACAAAAGTCCATTAACGCCTCCGAAACAGGACAATGAAACAAAGACAGGGATGATCCATGCAAAATGGCCGTAAATACGATCAGCAAACGTCTGCAGAAGGAAAGAAGGCATGTTACTGGAGTACCCAACAGTGTAACTCAATCCATAAGCATATCTCATGGCAAGTGCGTACGAAAACAGATTTACAAATCAAACGCACATTTCATGATAGGATATTCATTTCCCGTAAACTTCGACATATATATAAGTACAGTTCAATAGCTCCATCGTTTCACAATGTCTTGTCCCTCTCAGTCGTGACTTGTTTACAAGTAAATTCCCTCTAATCCTCTCTGCAATCTGATTGGATAACTTCCCGCTATTTGAGGCACTTGGAATCCCTTACCCCAACAATAGACGGTCTTAATACCCGCCTTGTACTTTTTTGTTATGCTCTTGTTGTCACTTCCAGTCCATCCGTGCGATGATGGCACCCCAGCTGTACAGCCGAAGTTCACTAGGCCCGCCTGAGACTAGCGGCTGTAAGAAGGTGTGGTTTCTCGCTCGGGTTAGCTGGGCGAGCACCTGGTCCTTTGTAGCAGCGGAACCATCCGACCGGTCGATAAATGAACCGGATCAGTCGTGTGATTTTCGGGCCGGCATAGGAGAAGCATTAGTTCTGAATCCGATGCTGCCTAAGTCTTGATAGATAATCACCACAAGAGAACCAGTTGTGGAGCGATGTGCCACGTGGGAAATTCGGAATGGAAACATTTCAAGCAATGATGACACTGAGCTTGAAATGTTTCCATTCCGAATTTCCCACGTGGCACATCGCTCCACAACTGGTTCTCT
>UZAN01041465.1:39410-50211 GCA_900618425.1 Echinostoma caproni | reverse complement strand
TCGGTTCACCGATGAAAAGGTTGTTTGATTCATCAAACCGTTGGGAAATAGGTTATTGTGTACAAGTTTTAATTTAAATTTCTTTAATTTGAAAACAATCTATAAATAGCCAGACCGAATGAGGTGTGTTTCTGTATTCCAACATTCGATTTTTGGCAGAATGTGCCAAACGTCCCTATCGTTTTTCGTCCTCTTACGTCGGCATACGCTTATTCTCTGCCCATAGGTTTCTTCCACGGAGAACGGAATTATTTTTGGCAACATATCGTATGATGTACGGGGTTCAGCCGGTGAGACTACTTGCATCGTGCTTAATGATATCCACATTGATATCATGGAGTATATACTGCCGGCTACCTGTTCCCCTGCTGAATTTCGTCAAATGTGGTCTGATTTCGAATGGGAAAACAAGGTGAGTTGTTTTTGTACCCTCTCACGTTTACCTCTCATATGGTATCGTTCAGTACACTTGAAAACGGTTTTCCGATTTGAGTTTCAGCTGCAGCTCTCTGTTTTATTTTTAGTTGTTCGTGGTGGGATATCTTGCCAACCAGTTGTTTACATTAGCAATTTTGGGATGATAAAGCCCCTAAAATGTTTTCTTCGGAAACAGCCTTGCTAACCCGAAGCCCTGGACGTGAGCTTTGGTTTGGGCAATCTGGTGACATCGAGTCCACGAGCAAATCGTGGATGGATTAATTTGTTACGAGACTGCACCCTCACGTGGTGTGATGGTTTGCATGCCCGCCTAACCTTGCGAGCTACACAGGATTGCCTTTCGCAGCCACAGATCCAACCGTACCTAGAAGGTGAGTGAGTAGAGACCAGACAAAGCTCAGTCTCACAAGACCATCTGCTTGGACACCTGGCTCCCTCTGACCATCCACTCTCAATCCTGGAGCGGTCGCACCAGCGAACAAACAGGGTGATGCAGTTTACCAATCCAAACCACTGGTAGATGAAAGTAGAAGCGAGGTACCTGGGGCTTCCTTCCGAAGGTGGGAGAAGTCTTCGCATTTCATTGAACAGCTACCGCCTTCCCCTGCTGGGAAGCTCCCAGTCCCCCGTCCACGTTCCGCTTGGGTGCATGAGACTAAGGGGCCATCCCGAACAGCGGACCGACAATCAACGCACCAGCGAAGAACACATTTAACCGAAACCCGAAGGCCTTGCTTGATAGGTCTCTAGAAATTCTCATGTGAACGCCTCGATCACGCTCCCGCGTTTGATCTACGCTCCACTGTACTGTGCATCAGACTTTTGAGTCAAAGACTACGGTTAAGGTTCCCAAAACATAAACCCTTCATTAATGTGGGCCAAGGCGAAGTTAATCGCGCCTTAAAGTCTCAGGCACCCGTTTGGATAACCCTCTTTTTGTCTAGTTCCCCCTTTCCCTTTCCACGCCCTGGGATATCACTCAGTGTTTAACCAGTAAGGTCAACCAACAAAAAGCTGTCTTTGATAAAACCAAAATCGCCGTTTCACTTGGCTGCTTTCAGCTTCCGCACACTATCAAATCACAGAATCCATAAACTGGATCCTACGTGAATGATCCTCTACTCTCCCTTTTACAGTATGCTTTTTGTCTATGCGGATTTCCCCTTTTGCTTTAACTCACACTGTTATACAAATATCGGTCAACAAGCTCCCTTCGTTAGAAACTTTTGATGGATCTCCGAAACACGCATACAAGACCCCACTTCAATNATCACCTTACGGTCTCCAGATCCAACATCCTCACGTTTCACTGTCCGTGTGTCAGGCGATTTGGCATCCGAAGCTTGCTGTGTTACTGGTGCCGGGATTATTCTAAGTGCCAAGACTAAGCCCTCGCTTCTGGACTGGATTCCAGTCAGTAGCCGACCACCTGGATGGTTCAGTACGGACTGATTGAAGTTCTTCAGAAATGAGTTATAAAACAATATATATCTACTGCTCCAAAGTGCTCCTTCGACCGGTATCGTTGTAGTCGCTGGATACTTCAGAGCTTCAGTGGGATACCTGAACTAGTCAGAATGGTGCTTAGGCGGCTCGCATGCAATCCTAGCCAACCGGATGGATATCGGAGAAACGTCTTCTCCACCTTTGCACTAGCCACGGACTGTTCCAGCCAAGCACCAACTTTTTCCACAAGAAATGACACCGTTTTACATGGAAACCACCTACCACTTCACAGCGATAGACTGGAATCAACAACTTTGTTATCAGATACCGCTTACGAGGATCCATTGATGACTACCGCTCCTACTGATCAACACCCGTGGACATGGATCATACCCTGCTAAGAGACAGATTCTATCTACGTCTGGTACACAACCGCAAAAGGGTCNNAAGGGTCACCGGGAACGGATCCAATACATTGTCAACAGTAATTGCCTGTCGGCCTTCGAAACGGAACTTAACGATCGCCTCAGTTCAACCAGGAGTCGAAGGACTCTATGACCATTGAGCGTTAATCTAGAAAGTTACTCAAATGTGAAATACATATTGTGGGTTTCTCGCGTTCGATCCTGCTCTACGGTGCAGAGACGTGGCCCTTACGGGAACAGGATAAAAATAGATTATCGGTATTCGAACACCGGTGTCTACATCGCGTTGAACGAGTCTGGTGTGGAAACCGGACAAGCAATGCTGAGGTTAGTCACCGGGTTTTAATTAATCGCGGTCGTTCACTGGTGCAAGTGGTTGACTTCCATAGACTACGGTGTGTTGCGCATGTCACCAAGTAGATTGCCAAGGCGCGCAATGTTTTCTGAGGCAGGCGGCGGATGGAAAACAACCAAGGGCGGTCAAACTAAGATCTGGCATGGGGGTGTGAAAACCCCAAGTGGGAGATTTACTCACGTAAGCCGCCTTAAGCTTCCTGGATGAGGATCTCGAATTCATGGTAACTGGTGGTTAGAGACACTGGCTGATATTGCTGAGTGTCGCAAGCAGTGGCGCTCCTGCATCTGCTTGCAACCAAAGTCCATATGAACTCTTTATCTTCTCTTTGACGTTGCTGTTAACGTTCCAGTCTTCATTCTACTCTTTACTCAAAATGTGCAACCAAAGTGCAGCAACCGAAACAGGCTCACGAAAGTGGATGGTTAATGCCTGTAAAAACTGAAACTGAAACTAATTTGTTACAAACATTCTCGTACTGTAATTTTGATTAGCAGTCTGAATATTAAGAACTTTGTCATATGTTGCTAATATTTTGAACCGAGAAAATGAGATTGTCGCTGACAATTTCCGTAACTTATTTGAAGGTGTCCCGTATCTGTTCGCACAGAAATCGTCGGCCTTTGATGTTCGTCGAGGCAAGTAGAGGTTCGAAGTTCAGTTTAAGTTTTTACAACCATACACTTTCGTGCACCGGTTTTGGTTGCGATCTTTTGGCTGCTTTGAGATCGAGGAAGATAGAAATGGTGGGTGTACAAAAGGAGTGTCTGTGTTTGAAGAACTGTATTGGTGGCTTTTCCACGACTGGAGATGATAACACGATATTCCTGACCAGATGAATGAGTCCAATAGGTTGGTTCAGGAATTCCATTTAGGGTCAACATAGTCCTTATTTGTATATGTACACTACTGCACACTACTGGTTCTAAGGTTTCTGTTCACTTTCGCCATCTACCGGTCCGCTGCTTTTGTTTCTAATCTGAACTGGCTGACTTGGTCCACCGCTGGTCTCGGGGACACTGAGTTGAATGTGTAGAAGATTGTTCATTCGAAATCTATGCGATCGCAAATCGGGATTTCATCCAGTATCCTGAAATTTTCAGATCGGTAATTGAATTTTTTTGACAACGGAGCTAAATGATTTGTTTAGTAGCTGAACAAATGTTTTCCTACTTGATCGTAATATCATCTGAATGTCGTGTAAACCAATAACACTAATCGGTTCTCAAAAAGGTCATCGTGGTATCCTTGAAATTGTACTTTTCTCTTCAGTGAGAGTTCGAGCTGGTACTAAGATCACTTAGGTTCAGGAAACGTGATCCACTAAACGAACTTATGCTTACACGTCAAACAAGAACTTCATGACTTTGCTTGGTAGTAATGATTTCTCAAATTAGCCCAAAGAGCCCTTACTTGACCGGTCAATGGAGTTTTATTCCATTTGCGTTGACCGCGGCCATTTTTCTTCTTTGCTTTAGGTGACAGTCAATACGCAGATTCGAGATCTGTTCGCTTATTTGGCTCACATCACAAAACACACCAATTTACGTTGCCTCACACCAATGGAAGCGCTACAAGGAGAATGCGACTATTTGTGTGTCACTTTATACGCGCGAACCATTTTCGGTGAGCATGTGCTGGCCAACTTGTGTCTGGAAAAAACCGAACCAGATCAGCCTGTAACCGGACATGTACGAATTCGCGCAAAAACACAGGGGATGGCTGTGACCATGGGCGAAAAGGTAAGTTGTCTTAAGGTGTTTTTTTTGTTGATAACTGATTGACCTAGCACAAAGTTCTTCAGGTTGATCTCATGCAGATCGTCACGTTGCATCTGGTCTAGTGAGTTTCTTTCAATCACTCCATCTGATAAATTCGGACATCAAAATAATCCCAGAAGTTGTTTTTAAAGTCTTCTTTGTTTTCCATCCGAATTCACAAACAAACTCTGTATATTGCTGTTCTTGTGTGGGTCTCACTCCATGGGAGCTCAGTTAATCCTCACATTTGTGATACAGTTTGTCAGTAATGTTCTGTGGGGACAGAGGTGATAACCAGATGTGTTACACATGTCACCTAATCGGCTGTCACGCTGTGCGTTATTTGCTGAGGCAGGTGATGGGTGGAAGAAAGTCAAGGGNGAGCAGAAGACTTACTCACGAAGATTGCTTTAGGTTTACTGGATGGAGACATGGGGATCATTGTAATCAATGACTAAAGACACTGAGCGATATGGCTGTCGTAAATAGTGGCGCCCTGGCATCTACTCCATGTTTTTGCCACCGTTTTCGTCATAACTTTGTTCGCTGTGACACTGCTATGAACATTCCAATCTTTTCTTTACTCCTGCATCCAAATGGACAGTCATGAAACATCAACCAAAACCTGTGCACAAAAGTACCTGATTAATGGTTGTAAACACCGAAACTCTGTTGGCACACAGGTAGTGCCTAATGCAGATGAGTTTTGACAAGCGGAATCTCTGTCCAGTGCTGTTTGTTGGTCTTCACACGAAGTGCTTTACAAAATGGGTAATTGTTGCTGAAGGTACAGCGAGTCTTGTTATTATTATTACAGGCATTGACCTCCGTTCTTATGTGTCACACAGGGAGTAAACTAGACTGAAACTTTAAAACTTTAAACCTATCGTAAAACTTCTGATCATCCCTCATACAGGCACTGTAGTCAGCTAAACCAATCGCATCTACCACTTCGTCAATTGGTTGGCGTGTTAGCGTTCAGTTAAACACGAAAGGTTTTTGGACGTGTATGTAAAATACGTCCCATTAAGTACAATGTGCAATTAATACTCCACTTTCGTCCGACCGCAAATCCCACTCCTGACTTCTACCCGTTCTGTCCGGCTTTCTCGTCACATTCGTACATTATTTTCCGTACACACGCAGTGGTCGCGCGCACATTTCAGATTGTTATGCACAATGTGAAACAGCGTCAAGTGTATCAAATCGACGGAACAGACACGGTTTTGTACTGGCTATTATAGTACCGTATTGCACTATTTTTGACCAAAGTATTTTTAGAATACGTCCGCTACAAAATTCTAGAAAAAGGAAATTTTTGCATCATACTGTATATTCATAAATCAGAACATTTGTATAGGCAATCGTGTGTTTCCGGTTATTTCCTTTTCAAGGTATTACAATCAAATTTATATTAAAATGCATTAACAAGAAAATTTGAATAATTTCTCGTGATCCAACTGCCCAGTGTGAAGGATAATGTTATTAAGCATAAACTTTTCAAAAATCTGTAGTAAAACGGAAATGCAGGCAGTTAGTCGAAATTTGGCTTTTTACTTTTTTTGGGACCGGCGTGAACTACGCTGGTCTCCAACAGTTGGCAATTTTTCTCTTCTGGAAACAACAATTAAAAACGGACAAGTGGCTCAACCGGATAATACGCACATTCCTTGAGGACAACAAGACACAGTCCGTCGGGACCGGAAGATTTTTATGTTCTGAGGCACATCAGGTGTTCCCGCACCTGATTAGAATTGACATGCAAAACCTCACGACAGTCAGTAGATTTGAAATACGGTTCCGATACTTCCGTTTGAGTTGACGCGGAAAACATGCAGTTTAGTTCAGTCGTTGTGGATTGAGGCCCGTGTAGCCTGACTTTTGTTCCACATAGTTCTTTGTTGGACTCCAGATTTATGTGCGATTCGGTTCACCCAGCAGGGTTTCAGTATAGAGTCTGTCAAGGTTTTGGATCTCAGTCTTGTTTGTTTAACTAAAGCTCGGTCACGATTTTATATGAACGTTCTGTGATTCTTCTGAGGGTCTTCAAATTGGGAGAAGAAAATTTTGTTCGGCTAGTGTACATAGGGGCCACAGGGCAGCAGAGATCAGTGCAGAAATTCAAATAGCCAGTGAGATGTACACACTCAACCAAAACACTGATCAATATTTGCACCAGATATCATTTCTCTCTGATGCTAAATGTGTTGTGTAGCACAGCCTATGAGGAATATTCCTTTTGGATGTACGGGTCAGTACACCATCATGGTTCCTCGGGCAAACGTTTAGCAAAACATTTATCATACAGTGTTCGGAGTTTGCCAGAGAGGATCCTCTTCGAACAAACAGGTCAGAATCGTTCGAAAACGGTCAAGCTGCGTGTTTCCTCTTGTGGAGAAGTTTACAAGATTGGGAAGAGAATGGCAGATCAAGAAATAAACATGGGCACGGTTAAAATAACCGCTAACGATAAAAAGAGAGCGTTCAGTGCAGTTAGAAAGTTCGGATATGAATAAATTAGCAAACGTCTGTACGTCAGAAACTGCACCGGAGGGCTCTATCTAACTGTTTGGTGCTGCGATGAAACGATATCCACTAATCAACGGGGTTAAAATCCCACCGAAATAGATGAAATGTGATTCACATTGCAGGTGAAGATAGTCATTGTAACCCTACACCAAGAACATTTGTTGTACGTTATTAGACCTCCACCACGATTTCGTAGTAAACAGTTTAAATCCAACCGGTGCATATTAAAGAGATGCAGCCCAATCCAGGAGTCGTTGATATCAGGATGCAACCAAGTTTCCTACAGCATCATTATCTCCAATGCATGATATTTTTTCATCTTTATCAATTTCGTGGGACCACTCGTTATTCCAAGTGGTAGTAGTATGTTTGATGAGAAACCTGCGGGTGCAGATATTTTCTGGGTTTTTGGATTGCGTAGAGCCACTTGTCAGCCAGTTCGGTGCTTTTTGAGGAAACCTGATCTTGACGGTCTGTATCTATTCTGTATCTATTTTTAACTTGGCGACTGAACTGATAAAGAATGCCACTCTGACGCGATACCACTTAAGGTTTTAAAGTCTTTAAAGATTCCGAGGCGTAGGTAATCATAAGAATGATGAAAGAAATTCGGTTCTAACAATTAAATCCGGTGCGTGACATAAACGTTGATAAATTATCCTCTGGAACACAATTGTAGCACTGCCGAATTTTGAAGGCCCAGCTGCAGAAAGGGGCTGATATTTCTAGCGAGTTCGATGATCTAACACGTCACGATACCGGAATACAGACAGTGCCCTTGATCACATGTCATCTTGTCAATAACCGTATCACAATCGTCCGAATACTAGGGAGGGGGGATTAGCATTTCCATTCTATCCGGAAAAAAACATGTGGGAACATGAGAAAACACCTAGGAATAAATAGCAGGGAACAGTATAACCAGTGTGGGGCCTTTTGTGGTTCGCCACCTCAAGTTCCGGGACTCAGGTTACCGGTTTCCATGACGGAGCAGCAGGTCTTCGTGACTCCGGGGTTCGCCCCATCTTCTGTTCACCACACAAATATGTTTAATAAAAATCTGTGGAAGCATGCAAGCAATCAGGTTATTTGGAACAATCAGTTTCCTGAGGCACTGAAAAACAATGTCACAGGAGATTACATCCCGTTGCATCTTTCTCTATTTCCCTCTCACGTTTCAGGTCAGCACCTCGCAAAAGNCCGGTTCACAAGGCTCCACACAGGTCAATGATATCGATTTAGCAAACGGCAAGACTGGACAGGATGAGGACGCTGTGGGTGTAATGCGATCCCATTCCCCGGCACCACTTATCGACACCCGTTAGAAACGGAAATACTCCTGTGCATGCGAGTTCACAGACAAATGCACGCACACTTGTATGTGTATGCATTCTACGATCCGTTCTCTTTTTTTGTTATTCTTCCTGTCTTCTCTCCTGTGGCAAGTGTGTATGTAGCCTTTGACTTTTATTTTTCTCAGTTGAGACTGTTGAATCCAGTTCTGGCTTGTTAGGCTCGTGATCCATCCCGTCCACCGTTTCATCCAGCCCCTTTCTCCTTATCCTGTTCTCCATCCAGCCACACTGCTCTCTTGATTGTTCAGGCTCTATCGAACGGATACATCTGTACGTGCGTGCGTGCGTGCGTGCGCACATTGATGCCGAATGCACACAAATACACAGTAGGGCGGGAAACAAATTGTCCCTATCCACAAAATATCCCGCATATGATGGGATAACACGCATACACATTCTTTCTACGCTGTTTGGCTAAACCGGTTTCTGCTTATTTTCACGCCTGGAAACACCATTGGAAGTAAATTCTACTCAGTTTTTTTGACTTGTTGGTGCTTGTTTTCTTGTACTCTCACGTGAAGAATAGTGATCGACGGTTACCACCAACTGTTTCGCCAGCGTACAGATCGTATGCTTTCTGAATTGTGGTTCTCATTCCTCATCGATCTGTTCTCTCCGACCGAATTCCCGTGTGGTTTGAGTTCTTACTTCGCAAATAGTGCAGTTTTCTGTGGCCTTGGACATGTCCCGGTTTAATGTGTTATTTCTGTTAGGGTTTCTCAACGCCTTGCTGTAAAAACAATTGAATCGTGGGAATAATGCTAGTGGGTCAATTTGTGCCTCGGAATTGTAATACAGTATCTATCATCTTCCAGAACTAGATCATGCAGTGAGCATCGGGTGGTATTATTCATAGGTCTGCCCCGTATCCGGTTTCATGTTTTCACCGAAGAACTTGCAATCTTCTAGGGTGTCCCAGCATCAGTTATCGGTATTCTCGTTGTTATATTGCTGTTGACGTGACTGAAAAATCAAAACAAACCTTTGTTTTTCAGTGATTCCCAATCATGCTCCCACAAGTCTTATAAATTGCCCCCCCCCTCCCGGAAAACAAACATTGTTGAGGCTGACCAAGATTGTTCGCTCCGCGGAAGTGTTCGCTGTTGAGAGGGACATTCAGAAAATGAGATGATGAAACAAGTAGGCAAGTTACCAGTACCCACCCCAATTCTCAGCGTTTTCTGTCTGTGAGACTATTGTTGTCTGCTGTGCTTGAAGTAGGATAAAAAAGCACGTAGTAACCGCGTATTCTAGGCACGAAACTGCTCTCTAATTTGTGTATCGCCAAGTCGCGTATATGGGAACGGTCACCAAATCGGTGGCCGTCCTAATCGTGAGTGGCACGGCCGCGGGCTCAAGAGTTAGACGATCGGGAACACGGGGTTTTTTACGAGGCAAGCAACCTCGTTTCAAAACGTCACCTGAGTTTGGTGACTGTACTGTGACTTGGCCAATGCAACCCGTCATTAGTGAACTTGTCGTCCGTTGTCCCCTTCAAACTACCGACTAATGCCCTCAAGCATACGTGAATAGGTCAAACGGCTGTCAACTGGCTTCTCTAAAACAACCATTTAGTCCTACAAGTTGCACTTGAATATGAAAAAAACAAGAGATGCAACCTCGAACAAGGAGGCCAAAAAGTGCTGGGGGACACCGACCACAATCCCAATCTCAATGGTTCGTTGTGAGATCTGTGGAGTCGACTCCTCCAGTAGAAGTTATTGGTATAAAAAATTAAGGTTTTTAATCAAATGCTGGCCTCCGACAGCATTGAAGTGTGATGCTATTCTCGGAAACTCACTTCTTATCTAAATTCATATCCCTTACCGAACAACCGATAATTATCATTATACCATTTCAAACATAAGTATAGAGTTGTCGAAAAGAAGCTTGTGCGTTATTTCATTTTTCTGAAATATATTGAAAGGAGTCAGGTATAACCTGATTCTTGATGATCGTTTCGGAGGAAGTGACCGCTCTGCACGTGCTACTGAACAAGAAATTAATTGTGCTTCGGGAAAACAGTTTGCATTGGCTGTTGATAGATGTTGTTCCAGGACTTCTAATCAGTTTCAGTTCAGTTTGAACAACCATTAACCATTAAATTGAGAAGATGCACGAACGCCACTGTTTACGACACCCAGCCATATCGCTCAGTGTCTCTAACCGTCGGTTACGATCATCCCGAGGTCCCCAACCAGGGAGCCCAACAGGACCTTTGTGACCCAGTCTCCTGGTTAGGGTTTTCATACCCTTAGCTTGACCACCCTTGGCATTTTTCCACTCAGTGTCCGCTTCGGTGAACATCGCTCGCCGTGACAACCTATCTCGTGACATGCGTAACGCATGTCCCAGCCAACGTAATCTATGGAGGTCGACCACTTGCTCCAGTGGGCGACCGTATTTACCCAAAACTCTGCGTCTAACCTCAGCATTGCTCATCCGGCTACCCCACCACATTCGTGCAATGCTGCGTAGACAGCGGTGTTCGAA
>UZAN01041465.1:0-32116 GCA_900618425.1 Echinostoma caproni | reverse complement strand
TCAGAGGAGATATGATTATGGTGTACCAAATAATGCAAAACTTAAGCCATTCGTGTCGCTCGCTTCTGAAATTATCACCCAACGTTCATCTTAGAGGATATCCATTTAAACTAGTGGTCTCAAAATGCCGCTTGGAATGCCGGCGTCAGTCATTCTCAGTCAGAGTGTGTTCGATCTGGAACTCTCTACCATCCTACGTCGTCTGTGCTCCAAGCATTGAGTCTTTCAAACTGAGGCTCGATGAAACACTAGCATATCTTATGTTCCAACATAAGTGAAGCTGCGTAAAGTAGTGGAAAAAGCACGTAACACGTGACAGTTTACAAAAAGGAATTGTATGTATCACCGTTTCTTACTCCACCGCACGAACCTATGGGACCAGAAAAGCATGAGCTTGTAAGTTATTCCCATAATAAATCTTTGAATCTTTGAATCTTTGGTGCTGATATTCGAACGCGCTTCCTCTATTAAGTGATTTGATGATGAACTGAATCACTGACTAATACCACCATTTCACGAAGTGAAGCAGTTTCATCTCCCAAGTAAAAATAAGATTTTACATTCAAATGGAAATAATTTGTTTCATCAAAATTATACTTTTTCGTAGATCATTCAGGAGAAGATCATTCTCTTTTATTGCAAATGAACAGAATCACTCTACAAGGTCCGATGCTAATTTCAATGTTTCATTTCAAAACGATGTATTTCCATATTAGATACAACTTTCACCAGGTATTTTAATGCTTTTTTATATGACACCCTTCACTATCATTTATTTGATACACCAAGTGACTTTGCCAAAGAGCTGTGTAAATTTTAGTTCTGCTAACCTTGTCAAAATCAGAAGCCTCCGATGGGCTGATAACGGTTTGGTCATTTGAAACCACAATACTAAGTGACAAGGAAAACAAACAAATCAAGCCTCACTTCAAGTCACTGACATTTACAACTTGAATACTTGGGGAACTAGCAAACTCCACTGATCAAATGGATGAGGCGGTGAGCGAAGCCGTTTGCATTTCCAGCGCCCGTTGTTATTGGCAAAACGTATACAAATTTATGAGAATGCAGCGGGTGACAGACTGGAGTTTAGCTACCATTCATCAGTTGGGTTCAATCGTAACATTGGCAGCCATGAAGTTTAATACGTTTCAAGGTAGGATTCGTTTAACCAGAGAATGGAATTACAAGCAATTTATGAATTTAAACGTAGGAGGACAGCATCGACAAATCTGGTGAAAGTGGGTGGAGGAATATTCACCAGAACAGTGGTCTAAAGGAAACAAAAAACATTGTGGTGAAGAAAACCAAATAACGGTGATAGTGAATACGCGGACAGCCAAACAGATTGAGTGAATGATATGTATGTATAAAATTTTCAACTACTTGTTAAATCTGCAGTGGCGAAATAGAGCTTCAACTTAGGCAGTTTGAGAACCTGACTGTTTGCTGTTCCAGAACTCCTGATGCATCGGTACATCTGGATAGCAAGAAGTACAATTTGGGAGATTAAATGGAGATTCGGAATGTCTTCGAAAGTGATCCGTCGGATGAGAAAAATTGATTATGAGCATAAAAATCAATGAAAAGAGAGGCCGGATGATGTGATTGCAGATTAATCAGTTATCCCAGAGTGTACTGCGTCTCCTTTTGTTGTTATCGGGACAAATGAACTGACAAGCTATTCATAAAGACGACTTCGAAGGAAACGTGAATAGGTAATTTTGTTCAAAACAAGAGCGAGCTGGTAGTTTCAGTGATAATAAATACACGTAATGGAAGAATTCAGAAAGTCGAATTCCGGACGACTCGATAAATGTGCATTCTTGTGGAACTCAAGTGTAATGCTTCCTAAGTGTATGGCAGACTGGGTAAACAGAGGGCTGTGCTTAGACCTGGTGTATGAAGAATGCTATTCTAAATCAGCGCCACCCGATCCACATCACTATTCACAAGCAACTGTGAGTTTAGGCTATGCTAAACCACTAAACATTGTTACATTGCAAATTCAAATGACTTTCTGATTTCTGAGAGGTATATTTGCTGGTGTAAATAACAAAAAATGATTACCAACGTGATATTAAGTCGAATTGAAGTGGAGCGAAATTTGTTTACCCTGTTGATTTGCTATCTAGGTGACATGTGGATTACCTTGAGGGTGCTTCAACCGGTTTCATATGTGTTCATCTTAATGTCAAATCACAACAATAAAGTTTGTGCTTTCTCACATCCCGACTGCCAATCACATGTTCACGCAACACAGACCTACTTACTACCACAAATCAGACAACCAATCACACACACGCGTGCGCACACACATCCTGCCTGACATGTTCGTTCGTCGGTCGCTGGAGCCGGTTCTGTAACACTGAGTGTTTGTCCGTCGAAGGAGCACCATCGTAGTTGCTCAAGTGGAAACGTGCAACCAGATCAGACACCCATAACAAGTGAGTGCTACCAATGGTATTGTAAAGTTATTTTCTATGCTCTTCTGCTATTTTTCGTCACGAACACACGTTGTTCACTTTGGTAGCATCATTAAAAACTGATTAGATGCAAAATCCTGAAGTATTGTCATTCAGTTAATAAAATAAATTAAAATACCAAGAAATATAGTTTAAAATAATAAATGATAACATTAAGATTATTATTTATTTATTCAATTTGGATGCGGAATGAACGTGTTTGCACGTTATATGATTACATCTTCTTTGCCGTATTAATCCGAAATACTTTCATGTAGGATGCAATTATAACACAGAGAAGGTGGGTGTACTCTAAATTTCTAAATTTATAGTAGAAATCATTTCGGTTGATTGTTTTGAATGATACGTCTAATTGAGCTCTCCGACGGGTTGGCAATCAACTGAAACCGGAATGGGCCATGGACTCAACTCCTAGGCGGATTGAAACGACACTCAAACAGATCCACACTCAAGCTATAAGGACAGTAAACAGAACAGCACATGACACGAACACCGTAAATTACTGAGATCGGAATAATAACAGAAGTCAATGAGAAAATGATTCATGGTTCAAAAGAAATATTAGAAAAGAAAATCTTTGAGGAAGGAAACGTGGTATTGGAACTAGGACACATCGCAGAAGCAATGAAAACTTATCAGACTAGAACGGAAACGTTTGCATGGGTTTCAAGTTTTTCACCATTTTCGATGATACTATTCAGTGACCATTTGGTAATGCCGGGACCAAAATAAACTTCTCGGTGAGCAACATTGTAGTACTCAACAGCGACTGCCACTGAGCAAATGTCAGATCAAGGGAGGTTGGAGAATAAGAAAACGGAAGCATTTTTATTTTGGAATAGATTTCTGAGCATCGGTTTGTAAATCCGTTTCAAAACGTAGGGAAATGTCTCGGAAACACATAGATTCACTGCCCGTAAGGACTAGCCTGTACTGAAGCGATTCGGATCACCATAAAAGCTGGAATAAAGTGAAAGATATAGAGGAATGTTGTGAGATAAAACTAAGCACGTGCAAATGGTAAAACTGTCCGAAGCGATCCCGAACAACTACGTAAAAACCAGAGATATTTCCATGAAATTCGAATAAACAACTTTCACTGGTAAAATGAATACGAACCCATACAGGTATGCAAAAGAAAGTAAGTGCTAATGAAGCTACAACGAGCTGTGATGTAGCACAGGTGTAGCATAGCACGTGCATGCCCTATTCGTTGAACGTGCATAAAGTGCAGGGAATAGGTCATTTTTGGCGAAAAATTATGTTGGTGTAAGACCCTCTGATCGGTGCCTACATCATAATGTGACACATCATTCGTGTTGTTCATAAACTGAAAATTTCACCCACCGAAACAATTGTGGATGTGCAACCATTTTACTCTCGGAGCAACCCTGTCGAATTACTGGCTTCATTTTCGATTGATTAAAATCCCCCTCAAATGTTTTATTAATTGAATCAATAGTGCTACATATTTGCTGTTTACAATAAACTTACTGCTTCATTCGTTGTGTGCTCCTTTATCTACTTTATTTGGAACACAACAACTAGATACTTTTTCGGATTTCACAATTTCACGCCCAATCAAGGTTTTCATTGGTTTTGAGGTCTATTCACGATAGAAGAATATGTATTGGGCGATATTTTGTACCAGGGTGTGTGTGTGTGGGGAGGGTTATTGGTAAAAAAATCGATTGATGTCAAACAGGTTCCAGCGAAGTAATGACAATTTTTCATGAACACCGCTTTCTTTGATGACATCCGGCTGACTGTGAAGAGTCCAGTAAATGCTGCAGTGTTTCGACCGGTGCTGCTATGTGGGGCGTACACTTGGCTATCTTTGAAACAAGATACAGATGGGCTGCTGGCGTTGAAACATTGCTGCCTAGTGGGTAAAACAGACAAGAAATGCTGAGGTTAGGTGCACAGGTTGAAGAAACATCGGTCGCCTACAGGAACAAAATTTTGAGGCGTGTTGCGCGTGTCACCAAGTAGATTGCCACAGTGCCTGATGTTTGCCCAAGAAGGCAGTGGGTGAAAAAAGTCAGTGGTAGTCAAACGAAGACTTGATATCAGGGCATGGATAGCCTGATCAGGGGATTCCGTTGTAAAGATCGTGTTAGGCCCCCTGGGTGGGGAACATGGGGTCATTGTAATAAACAGTGAGAGCTGTGAGTGAGAGCGGTAACCGGCGCTTATGCATCTTCTTTATACTCTTTCAACGTAGTCTTCATAACTTCTCCATTTTCACCCCGACAGTGATTTGAACATTACAATCTTCCCAATACTGTTTCGTCCAAGGGGATATCAAAAAGATTAATCAAAACCGGCGCACGATTAGTGGTCGTACTAACTGAACTGAGCTGAACTTTTAATAGTCCAATTGTCTCAGTCTAAGTGGGTGAATATAAAATGTCTACCACTAAAGATTTTTCCTTCCCTCAGTTATTCACGCAAACCCTACTATTACTCTATGCGGCAAACTTTCCAGATCAAAATACTCAAGTTGAGGGCAGCTCGTAGAATACTGTACAATAGCACAACACAGTGACTAACTTTTGCCTTTTAATATTTGTGCTCACATCGTTTGGATAAAAATCACTAGATTTTACCAACTAATGAATATGATCATTAACAATTTGTTGTGAATTCTTCTGGCGCCAAATCCCGCGAATCGGGGTCATATATATGACTCCGGAATTTTATGCATCGCGTGAGAAAGTTTACTCTCAGTGATGGTCGGTTAAACAACAACAAACATCAAAAAATAAGAATTTGATTGGGATCTACCTAATTGAACGTAATTGGACGGCAGAAATGGCGAATAGATTACGCATTTTCGACCATCTAATAACTAAATAAAGAATTGATGTATTTGTTAATGAGTTGCATGATAAAAGTCTGATCACTTAGGTTTTATCTGAGGTGAAAGTTTGCGTGATAGGTGATGAACAACACCGGACAGCTATGATTTGCTAACAGAGTGTACAATTTTCCGTCCCTAGCGGAGTACAAACTAAGACTTTCTAGTTGGGAGCCGACACATCTACAACTACTGTACTCTGTCGATGATCAGTAACTTGAGTGAATAGTAACACAACTGTTATGATGTCCTGAGTTGGTACAAAAGACAGAGCGCACTCTAAACGAGTCCCGATAAGGATAAAACGGTTGCCCAGGGTTCTTTGCCTGCTATCACCCAAAATCCTGAACTAAAAATAAAACGCATTCAGAATGTGAGGACTGAAATTTGCATCCTAAATAATGAACTCCACATCCGAAACACAACAGGATCATTCAAAATGGCGTGCCCAATAAAAATGAATAACTGAATGCAAAACATAACACCGTAAGTGGAATGAGATAATCTTTAAAAAGTTGAGCATCTAAATATCGCTTGATCAATGAAAGTGATGTGTAGGCTTGAAAGAAAAGATTGGTGAGGCACACAGAATATTAGGGAGAAAACATTTGATTTCAGTGGAGATTCATGATGAAGATGTGTTACGCGCCCAAGTAATTCTAATAAAACGCTAGTGGGAGTTAGGGTGTAAGAAAAGCTTTTAGGTTTACTCGTTTAATCGACGTTTTTTGTGTATCCCCATCGATGTTCACCCTCTCCAAGAAATTTAAAATTGGAACACTTGTTATGCAGCAAACTTACGTACTAGACGCATTAAAGAATCCGTTGTCAGTCAGATGTAAATGATGATTTAAAATGTTTTGGTATATTGTTACCGAAAGAATTCAGAAGTCTTACTTCTGGTTGCATCTATTCTTAAACAGTGACTTGCTCAAGTTCATTCTTTGTGTCTGTCACTTACACGCCTTTGTATGATTACAAATTTTTTGTGAGATTTAATTCAAGACTTGGAGATGACCCGTTCAGTATTTGCCAATATTCAAACTTCCTAGTGATATGAGGTGAATGGGTACATTATTCTGCAGTAAATAAGCTCCTTGACTCAGTCTTTGTTGAACTTAGAAAAAAGGTGACTGTTGAGTGTCCTTATCTAAGTTTCTGCCTCTCCATTCCATCAAGCTTAGCAAACGAGATTCTTCCTATCTCAATAATGGCTCTCTATTTCAAAGTGAGCTTTTTCAATACTTGGCATGCTTTGTATTTGTTTAGCTTTCTTTGCGTCTTTTCTGTAACATTGCAAGCCATGCAGATCGCCCAAGTTAATCTCTTTCTCATCACTGAAAATGACTTTCTTCCATTCATCGTTCCAATCAAGTGTTCCTTTGCCCACTGAACTCTAAGCAGTATCCCAATGGACGTCAATCATAGTGTCTTTCCTTCCTGAAGGTGTCCCTCGTATGTGAGACGTCTGGAACACTTTTTTCGGTCACCAGACGCTCAAAAATGTAAAGCACACTAACTTCAGGGCAATTTCAACGCGATTGCATTTCACTATCAGCAATCTTCTTTTGACTTTGTCAGAAGTCTTTTTTCGTTCTGCTCCTATTGTCCAGAAATTTGATCGCTGCGGTCCGTAAGCGCTTAATTCTTGTCGTAGTGCATCAATTACGCCATCCAGCTTTTCGGTAGTCCAAAATCTATCATCTCTCTTATGTCAATAACGTTAGACCACGTGGCATTCTTTATATCAATGAAATAAACCTCAAACTACCGGATAAAACATAATAGCTCATCGCTTAAAGTTTGGTGGCTGATGACCCGATACTGATGACTAGAGAACAACACGGGTTGAACTGTGAATCGAATTCAAGTTGACGCTGTAACACAAAGCAGTAACTGACGGAATAAATGAAGTGCTCTTAAAAGCATTGTACGCTTAGCTAGAGCATAATGCACAGAACTTGGTGTTCCTCTCAAGTTGACAGAACATTTTTTGTGAATCTAGTGAATAAGTGTGCCACTTGAAAAGCGTTCAAAAGCTCAATGTTCTGGGCAAAACGGTGGCAAAGGCACACGAAAAAGGCGTAGTTAAGACCAATCCCCTGAGAGGTGGTTCGTGCATTAAATGATTTCAACTACTCGAGTTTGGTGCACCATTGTTGATTTCGGATATTATGTTTGTAGCTTTTCGACAATAATGCTAGCCGGTGCGCCCCTTTTGGAGGTACGTAGATGATTGATCAGTTAACAAATTAGAGTTCATTCTAAGGTTGATAGCCGTTTGTGCGGGCATTCGCGTACATGTTTGTATTATTCTCATTCAAGAAAGAGAAATGTTGCAGTTAGAGTTTACTACACAATCTGAGCACAAAGCGTGCTCCGTGACATGTCAGAAGGTGGGACTGAATAAAGTGCATTTTAATATCCTTAAAACTACGAGAACTGTCGTGTGATATCGGGACCATGTGCTGTGCGGATCACATCTCACATGTGAGTTAGATCAGTGAGATTCAAAATACTAGTGCACTTCTTTGTTGTGAGCTTCACGCAATCCCCTGGGGGTATTTGTGTGTCGGAATTGCAGACTAGTGGTGCACTTTAGGCATCAGCATATTGCTATATAAAACAAACGGATTTATGCTGATCTATTTTCTACATAAAGGAATGTTTATTCGCCATAGTGATATACTGTTTTCCGTAGTTACTTACATCGTAATTGCTTTTCCCCAACCGGTTCATGGAGTGGGGCGTACATCAGGCATTAGCTAAAAATGGTTGAGAAGATTGACTTCCTTAAGTGAAATTGAAAAATGCTAGAATGGAGATGCAAAATGTCTTGTGCACTGACATCAAGGTTGCATCTCTACTAGTTACGTTAGGCAATAACATAAATTTCACGGTTGTTTTGTCTCGGTGTACCAATAGATACCAATAATTTTGTTGCAGAATGTAAAGGTGGAGCTGAAATCAAATGACACTGCGCAAGACATTTCACATTCTGGTGCCTGCCAATATCAAATTTCACCATTCAGTGGACATATATCTTTTGACTAGCGAATTGGATTCATACAGCAATCAAGAAATTAAGTGAACTCAGATTTTGTTTATGGTCATGAAAAAATTAGAAGTTTAAAGACTAGCGGGAGACATGATTTGGTTGCTCCTTTTGGTTTTTGATGATATATTGATTAGTGGGAACCGAACTTCGGAAATCTGGAGTGACAATATTAAGGCGATGCATAAAAGATTGAGAAAATTAAAAACAAATAAATATCTTTTCAAGATAGTTTATATGAATTGTGCTAAGACACAATATCCACCGTGCAATTGTCATTTAAGGACCAAACACTCTGTTGTATGCTTTTTCAGGGGAATGCCTACCATTCGTTTTATCATTGTGAACCACAAACTGTCTAATGCAGAGCACCGTGATGCAGTGATTTACTTGTCTTCAGATGTGTGCAAAGATAATCGACTTCTCAGTACTCCGAGCGACGCAGTTGTCCACGCCGATTAAGCCACATGCACCTGTGCATTCGCATTTCTCACTGTGCATCGTACACGCTATTCAGATCGGTAGACTGGAACACCTCTTCGGCATGGATCAGTCTACAAACAGATTTGATGTAACAATTTGGTGATTATCAGTAATGCGCATAATTTCACTATATGCACTGGGCGCCCTAGCTAGTCATCAAGCACTTTCTTTTAGATTAGACAGGATTAAAACACTTTCACCAAGCAACTGTGTGTAACTGCACACACACACACACACACACACACACACACACACATACACACACACACNTGTCCTAAGTGATTAATATGTATAGTGCACATTGTTCATGCGCTGTGGTTTTCATCATCCTCTCATTCGTTTGTTGGTTGGTGAATTTTTTCATGTAAACAGGGTATCATTCATATTCCGCGAAAAATGAATACTTCGGTGTGTGTGTGTGTGTGTGTGTGTGTAAATGGTATCCATGATGAAGCAAACGAACCTAAAGCGAAATTCGGATTCTATCTTATTATCAGTCAAGATAACAGCGTTTCATTGCCCACTGAGCCTAGAACAGTGTGCCAGCTACCAGGAGTAAAAAGGAAAGATCTCCACCATATTTATATCAATAGCAAGCAATGTAGCGAACAAGCATGATTTCATAACTTCGTCTTAGGGCATTTACAGTTATGTTTATATATAAGGTAGAAATGAATGTGTTTGATTCCTTGAGGTTAAATGGATTAAATTGTTCTGCCTCACACTACGTGACGAACTGAGCCATGGCATGATAACATGACATATCGCATATGAAAAATATGAAAAATATCCTCGGAAATTTTCAGAGTTGACATTGGTCAGTCCCTCCCCTTTCTTCATTTGTCACTATTGAACTTGACAGACATCGTTGTTTGTTCCGATTTAACCTTGGTAGACCAATTGCATTTACTTCTAACTTATATATATAAACACAGTTGTAAAAAACAAAGTTACGAAAAAATGCTTGTTCTCCATATTGTTTGCTTCTTTATACCACTGTACCCATATGGAGTACTATGAATGATATTCATACATTCATGAGCGATTCCGCTTTCATAACTACTTAAAATTTCAAATGACCATCCGTGAGCGCATAATGATGTTTGTTTGTCTCGTTGATCCTTCGCTGTAGCAGTCTCATGATTAACTTTTAGGTAAAGAAAAGGTGTGTGGACATTAAAACAATTACCACAAGAAATGGGAATCAACAGAGTATTGAAACATTAAGCCCAATTTTGTTTGCTAGATTTTCCGAATCAAACATTCCATTCACGGTATCGAGCGGCATTCATCAGAAATTTTCTCGACTATGTCAGCTATGTCAGCATTCGTTAAAACAGGTTTGATGGTGCTACGGTGAAATAAACTTAAAACTGACCAATAATGTTTTTCGGTCAAAATCAGTCCGACCGATTTCTCTCTCTCCAATTTGGACTGGCTGGGTTGCATGCATTATAGAAGAAAGTTCTACGATTAGTGTTTCTCGTCTGGTTCGTTCAATTCTGCGTCAGGATACCCAACGTCAACTATTATCGGCATAGGAAAGAAACTCATTAATAATGGCGATTTTCAAGTGAAAAGCAGCAGGGAAATACGAAGTAACTGAGATAAATTATCATCGTCAAGTTATGCTGTTTTCACTGTGATCATATTAACCGTTAATTGCCTTACCGCATGAAAAGTAGGATGGAGGAAATTGAGTAGTATCTGTTGTTGTATTTATCTAGTTGATTGTTCAAACGCTTCAACCAGTTCTCACTTACTCTGATACAATGTAACTGGTTGTATTCACCGACTTGAATACCCGCATTGCTTTTCGTATACAGTGAAAATGCGGTAGAAATCACAGACCAGTCACACATTGATCTCATTTGACTTCTAACGAATCATTCAATTGAACTAAAATTGAAGGTTTGTTGATAAGACGGATGGACTTCATGCAGTAGTTTATTTTACTTGGGTTTGATTCATCTGCCTGTTTCACTTATAAATAATTATTAATTTTATTAATTTTCGTCATTATCACATTTGCAATTTTGTTACGAGCCGAACCGTATGGTAATGTTCGTCTCGTTTTAGCCATCACATGCTTACTAGCTTCAAGCTATGCGTGCCATGCAGGCGTCCGATGCGTGATGTCACGTGCTAAACTGTGAGACAACGCCTGAATTCATGATGTTTATTTCACCAGACAGTATATGCACATTGAATAGTTCGGTCATTGGCAGAATTCATCCGTGAATGTGAAGAACAGACTTATCCAGATAGCGCACGATAGATACTCCGTTCGTGTTCTTATT
Source organism: Echinostoma caproni (assembly GCA_900618425.1). NCBI lineage: Eukaryota > Metazoa > Platyhelminthes > Trematoda > Plagiorchiida > Echinostomatidae > Echinostoma > Echinostoma caproni. The sequence goes on along the minus strand of UZAN01041465.1, from coordinate 20,932 downwards.
CGCATTGGACATTCACCTATATATCTGAAAACTAGTTCTTACCGTTTAGCGATGCATTGGGTACGCTGGGTACTGTGAACGGACCGTTAACCGGAAAACGGCATGCAAATTTCTCTCTTCATTCCCAAAGTTTCTTGTATGAAAGTTTATAGTGTAATTCTGGTGAATGTTAACCGAAAGTTTCATCTATTGAGATTTGCAAAGCTCATATGGTGATTAGTCTACGGAATTAGTTGAGAAAATTTAAATAAAATGTTTGCCTTTAGCTCCCAGGAATTGCAACCAGTCTAGAGTCACCGGAAACTGTGATAGAAAAGTGATATCCATGTTTAATAAACACAAGTCAAACAACAGCACGACTGTCGAAAATAGCAAAAAATGTATCCTGCCGTGGTCTCTAAACGCAACGGTGTTTCCTTATCGACTTTACTCATGCTTAGTCGTTCTGCATGATAGTTCAGTAGCTCTTCTCTGGCGGGATTTCGCATCAAAAAATCTACACGGATTACCTCATGAAAGTGATTATGCTAATCTCGATTTTTCAAAACAAAATTCGCATTCCAGTGCACCAGTAAACGTCACTTACACACCGAATTGACCACTAGTGGTCTTGACTCCGTTTTATAAAAACGCTAATGCTTCTCAACCGTTGGTTTGAAATTCCTCAGGAATTCGTGCTTTCATCTTCACTAATTCATTTCATACGCTTGCTCACGTCGACTACTGTAATTTGAATGTAAACCCATGTCATTTATGCATTCCTTGCTTCTTCTGTATTTGATTTCACAAGAACAATCTATCTGACCGTTTTTTGGAATCTCAAACAGGTGAATCGTATGATCTGATATGCATACAGGCAACTGTGGTAAAACTGTTCAGCAAATATTAAATTCTAATAGCAAGGGTATACGCAAGTAGTGTGACAACATATCAGTAAGCAGCTACTGAAAATCAACTCTACGATCCTTCAATGCAGCCTCCATATGCAAAAGTGTAGACCTTGAGTTTGTCGGAGTCCATAAGTCGAATACACAGCGATCAATGTTTCCGATACTCGTATGAAATAAAAACTGTCTTAGTAGCTTACTAGAAGCCAAAACATTTCACAAACGTTCTGAATCACCCACCCAGAAACCCGAGCCCTGTGCATGTTATCCCATCAAATAACTTTTCATCGATTGGAATAAGATTTCATTGCACAAACCAATCCATATTGCTGCTGTTAATACTACTGTTGCACCTCGTCACGTGTGAATGCCAAGTGAATCCACCATTCCGGTCTATCCCCCGGACTACACATACACACAAAACATGCTTCCTTTGTAGTGTCACTATATCGCGGTGAGTTGTTTGTCGACAGAGGAACTAATCAGCGACGAAAATCGTCGGGAATTACGTTGACTGGATTGTGGGGCGTTGAATGATGCAACTGGTACGGTAAACACGTTTGGTATATGTGAAAAGCGTTTAGGTTGCAGAACGGCCTATAAAGTGACAAATCATTTTATAACTGTGACGACAAGCAATTTCGTTTTGACAAAGCGATTTTTAGGCCCAAGTTGCAATTGGAACAGGAGAGTCAAAGGGAATTCTTTTGTTTATTGTCATCAGTTGCGTAATAAGAACAATACGGAGACAAGTGCAAACTGAATAATAATCATTTGAGTTGAACTTAATGAGACATGATGCTTTGTATCTCGTGGCACGTGTTTGGTTGAGACAAGTGTCATGTACTTCTGCATAGAGAAGGTCAGTTTAGTGTAAGCGGTTGGGTAATGCTTCCTCAATATCCTGAGTCAATGGTTGTTGTAAGTACGTAAGGAGTTGGAACGCGCATTTTCGTAACCATTTTTTTACCTGGGAGGGTGCAATGAATAGGACCAGCCTACCGGATGCAGATAGGGCATGTGGGTTAGGTTGAGTCACCGCTTGTTGTGCGCAATCAATAATGGTTTCCATCATCGTATTCATAGACAGTCACTCATGCACAAACACCCATCGCTCCTATTCACCACAGACACAGAGTATCCTATTCAATGAAATGTATTTAAATTATTGATTCGTTTCATGTTTGCTTCATGTTCTACTTAAGTGATCAATGAGATGAAACGAAAAGAATTACTCTCTAAATATGTTTGTCTTAATATCCGTCTACTTATATTTATCACGTAGCCTGAATGCTCCAGACATTTCACTGTCACATTTGCTCGTTAAGCATCCTGTGAGTAAGCAGTCAACCTGGTTGTCGCAACACGGTAAAACTTGTTCAGACTAGTGTCAGACCCCAAAACCGTTTTGTTCACAATATGTGATCGCTGTAGGCGGCTTTTCAAATGCATATAATTTTCAGAAGAATAACTGCGACCAAAAGATGTCAACAGAGTTACCAAATTGGCATGCATTCCTCACATTTTTCAGGGCAGAAGACATCCAAAAATCAAGTAGTGATAGTCAATTAAGAGAAAAAATTGTTCTAGTTATGTATAAAGGCTTACTCACTACCCATGAACATTGACTACACATGTAAATTTATTGAATTCATCGAACAATGCGCAGGAATTTCCGATCTCCGTTATCCGTTGGGAATGAAAAATCCGGTTCTAAATCCTTGTTCTATAATTTTGAATTAGGAACACACTGTTTTCTTAATCAATGGGTATATTTCGTGAATTTTAAATTATTATTCATATTTATTAAAGATAATTGTGAGCGATTTATCATTGGTAGGCAGTGCACTGGAAACCAATGAAAGATTATAAACCGTTAGCCAGATCCTCGGTTTCATCCATCCATACTAATGTAAATCAGATTGAAAGGCAATGTGGTTCTTTCTATTTTCCACCTCTCTTTACACAAACCCACACACAACTTCTCGGGACCTCAGTCAACACACACACACAAAACATAAGCAGACAAATTGACTTTCCTTGTCTTCTTTTATTGTCATGCACTCTGTTCGAAGTTGAGCATCGATTGTTTATTTAGGAATCATGGGTATCAAGCAAGAAAAAAATCGATTATCCGAAACTCTCGAATGAACCATTGTGTAAACAGTTTCGGCTAGATATCACACGCTCATCAGTTTGTGCGTGGGGACTTAGTTTTCACGTTCTATATTTCAGTTGGTCTTAGGACCTTTGAACCCATTTTGCATTCTCGTTCCACTGCTGTATGCTATACTCGTATTGATTTTTGACTCACGTACAATACACATTTCCGTGTTTTTAGTGCATCAAAGTATCCTTATCTATTCTTGGCTACTTGAGATGCCACTACTACCATTACTACTTACACAATTGCCAACAAATTCTTTCCCTAAAATTAGCTAATTATCTCGCGTAGAAACATCAAAATAAGGTGGAGCCGATTCACAAACTCACTGCACACCGGATGTAGCACATTGAAATGACAGATTGTTATACGGGAATTATTCATCGAGGCCCAGGTTCTCAAATCCGGTCATGATGAGTTCTCATCCAAGCAAATAAGGAATTCCTGTCTGGTCATGATTGACGAATGTAGCCCATAATAATGGAAAGAAAACCTGAGCTTGAAGAATTGAGCCAATAACTTATCTTATTATTATTAATAATAATTATTATTATTATCAATAAAGATGGTATTTTCATTCGATTTATTAGTTACATCCGCAACGCGCAGCCAATATTTAGCGATGAGATCTGTGGCTACTTGAAGTCTACCAATCAACTGATGGTTGAGTGGTGAACTGGTTTGGACTTATAGGAATATAAGACAATGGACTGCAGCGCTTATATCGAGTCATATTGAAGCCTGACTACAACTAGTGCTCAGTTGAGCAAGATGCAAGACACAGTTAGTAGTAGTTAAGTGGTTGATGTCACACAAGCAGTGATTTGAATGTTCTGAGTTAGAATTCTGCTACCGCCGCCCAACCTCGTCATTTCTGTATTTCCATGAACAGCTTTCGTATGGAAGCGTCCCATGTCCTGAAAGCTGACTGTACTTTTGTGTACTCCATGAATACGAAAGAATAAATTAAGACGTTTGCTTTTATTGTCATCAATAAAAGTGCAGATAAAGGCAGGCAGTGTTCTACAGATAAAATGGTGAAATAGAGATTGAATAGGTTTCCAATGGCACCAACGCTTTTATTATACCGTTCGTAAACGTACAACAGACCCATGTTACTCCAAAATTATTTTGTCACAACAAAGTTCCCGTTCGTCTAGATGCTGTGTCCTGTGTACAAGAAATGAGGATCCGAATGCCAGTCATTTTATGTAGGTCCCGCGTTCCCATGAATCCAACTGCCATTGTCAGTACATGACCATCTTCACAGTCACTATATGTACTAAGCATAACTATTTAGTTATGCTCTTTTGGCATGATCGTAGAGTTCGGTCGTTAAAACCAGATAAAAATAAGATTATAATGAACGGATTGATAATTTGTGTATCCTGTATTGTCTGTACTGACGCACCAGAAGGTACTACGGCAAGAGCCGTCTCAATTGCAGTTGATTGAGACGCGGGGTCTTACAAGAAGCTCAAGTGTCTATTCTCACCTCTCATCAGAGTCGCATAAATATGAATGATTATTGTCTTCAGGAGCAGTTTTGTACTTAATCAATAATCAGTTTGCAAATAACTCCTGACATTTGAGGAATTAAGCAAAGAAATTAAACAAAGAAGACAGATAAACACCAACTGTTGAAAAATAAAGCAAGTTCGTCATTTTTGCACTCTAAATGATTCTATTCTATCCGAATTCATCAAATCCGCAGCGTTTTAAAATTATCCTTGTTATATAGAGAAACAGTATGATTCTTTCTCTGAAATTCATCATTCGTTCTCTGGAAACAAATGTTTGTCTGAAATGAAGGAAGTTGCGAGAATAAAACCGCAAAACAATTATCTATCAGACTGTTAAAATAGTACCATCCACTTCATAGACGATCAAGCAACCAAAACCTATTTTGTCTCGTATTTGGAAGAAAGTTGATGTAATGGTTACCGCATCGTTAATCGATCTTAAACCAGTAGAATAATAATAGAAATGACTTAAAATTGAGTCTGTATACACTACCGAATCATAACTATGCCGACTTGTTTTCACTGTGTTGGAATTCATTCCGGTATTTGCTCAGGAAAGCGAACTAGTTGCGCAGTCACATAGCCTACTGGCCTATCTTATGCGGAGAGTGTATTTAAGAAATGAGGGTGAAGGGTCTAATGGTGCTCATGCTACTGCTGCTGCTGCTGCTGCCTCCCCTGGTGGACACTGACCTGTCAGAACAAACATGCTGTGCGTGTGCGGGTGTGCGGGTGTGAATGGAATCGATTAAATACTCTGTGATTTTCTGTGACAGTTACTGTCCATCGATTGTGGAACTAAGCTAACGGGGTTGTGTGCTTGCTTGCACTGAGTTATGTGCACGATTCCGGGTCTACATGTTGGCAGACAAGTCATTTACTGGGTGATTCCGAGCACATCTAAGTAATGATAGATCGTTGTTATTTTACTTTTTGTCCATAATACCACATTGATTGACACGATGGGAACCAACTGAGAACTCACTCAATTCTAGGTGGTTTGACGCTCAGTTCCTTTGATCACCTCAGTTGCAGCCTGAGAGACTCTGAACGAGGGAATACTTATTCGGACAACTCGATGGTCGGTGTTTTCTCACTTTATACATCCAGCGGTTTTATTTATCATACGAAACATAACACGCAGATCAGTACGTCGGGCGATTGGCTCCAACATGCCATCATTCTAAACTGTTTGTCAATTGATTAAAAGAAATGTCTAAAATAGCTAAAAACATTCCGCATTATAGTAATACATGACAGGTTCAATTAAATCAAGAAAATCTAGAAATGCCCTAGACTTGAATGATTCATGCATAGTTCAGAATCTATTTGAAGGCTTTTCAAAATATTTAAGCATTTTTATCTGTATGATGCCGTACAAAGACGACCTTATTTAGGCAGTTTATCAATGTTTTGAGTTTAAATGTTTCCAGAAGTTCCTGCATTTTGTATCCGAAGCGCTACCTTAAGGCGTTCACTACTTTCTAGTGAAGACCAATTTATCCAGTGGCAGTAAAAGTGCTGGATTGTAGATCCATGCAAGTCACTAAGTAGCTCTTTACATGACCATGAATGGCACATCCGATTACCGATGACTCATTTCCGGGTTCAAATCCAAGTGAACTCGAACGATGTGAATTATCGATGACTCTGACTACGGATGAAACAGTTGGGTGACTCAATCACGTTTAATTTTTCTGATATGTCGACTGTTCACAATGAAACCAATGGTGCATTAACCGATTGGCCAAGTTTTCGCAGAACCAAATGCGTAGTTAGTAGCTCCGAATGCGAAACTACATAAACTGAAGTAAACTATAACACGAGGTCCATGGATGGAACGGATCTCACTGAAAAACTTGGGCGTCGAGCTCTTGATTATTGAGGAAATTAGCTTGTCTTAGCCATGACGAATGAAAACCAAAACACAAAGGCGTTGGTGACAACATTTTGACCCTCTTGGAAGGCATTTTTCAAGTCGTTTAATCGGTTATTCTCAGGTTACAAGCAATTATAAGGCGATGGGATGGTGACGTATAGAATTNTAGAATTCGGATGTGATTCGAGCATGCGTGTATGTGTATGTGCGTGTGTGTTGGTGATCGTTCAACAGGTGGTTTGGGCGAGTGAAATTGGTTTGACGTTTAGGTCAAAACGTGTGTAGACTATACATATTTATGGTAAAAGATAGTTTGTAAAGATGAAAACCGATTCAATGATTGCAAAGTGCAAGTGGTGTAGTACTATTGTGTTTGAGTGAGGCTTGGGAACTGTGTAACTCGGGACAAATACATCAATTCACAAAACGATTTTCTGAGATTCAGTAACTGATAATACATCATACTGATATATTCTAAACTCTTTTAGATTTTCGCGATCAGAAAATAATCTACTTTGACAAACCTAAATTTACTCCATCGTTGAAACTCATGCTACCTCTTACGATCATATGTTTATCACAAATGCAACAACGATCGTGTGCGTGAAAACAAATTTGTTCCATCTTAAACAAAATCGCTGTATCTAAATCACTTGATGATCTAATCTAAAATTAATCAATGGCCGCTACATCACTGAACGCTTAACAAAGTCACTGAAGCTCCCCGTTCACATCTATTAACATTCTCCCATAGAATTGATTATTTTATTTACTTTTTAAAAATTATTCGGGTAATGACTCATCATTTATAATGCGAAGCGAGGTATGCTAGATTTTTACGAAAGAGAGTGCTTCTAGAATGTTCAATAATCCCTAAATCTCGGAGGCCACAGAGAATTTCAAGGTAAAATGTATATGATTGTGATATAGCATCCACGATCTCAACATGATCTTAAATGTGTGTTTTATTCAAAAAGATAAGTGAATATTTGCATATGTAACCCCTCATTAGATACTAAGGTCAGATATATAATGAAAAAACCGCATAGCTAGTGCTACCATAGAAAACTTGTGAACTTGATGCTTAGAATGTCTGCTAAAGCCATCATGTACTGGCAAGAACAGGCCGGATACGGATCGGCATCAACCCAACGTATGTGATTTCGAATAAATATCGATGGGCATTGCTTTGGGGAATAGATAATATAATCTTCTGAATCACTTCAATAGTATCAAAGATTTGATATTTTGGAATTGAATGTCCACTTTTCTTGGCCGTTTGCTGGAATAAATCCAACATTAATGAGTAACACACTAGGATCTGATCATACAAACAGCGTGAGTCTCTACTATGGAGCATTTTTAACTTGATGAGGTGAAATAATTCATTAACAGCATTATAAGAACGATTTGTTAGTATACATTCCGAAATACGGTCTCAGTACGGTGTAATATTGCACAGTGTTTGATCCTTTCATTATGAAAATATTTTAAGGGAAGATAGCTCCAAGTAATCTGTTTGTCATTCGAAAATAATTCGTCAGTTCCATTGTTTGACACAAAGCAATCGCTCAGTAAAATGTCCATCGGCAACGTAGATGTGAACTGCCATAAGACAGTGGCTATTTATGCATCAACACTAACAGATATTTGAGGATCCGAACTTGTTACTTCACGCAGGTCCAAAATGTTTAGCTGTTGTCCGCTAGACTATTCTAAGATCCTTTCGTATTTTGAGTCTATACTAGTCAGCTAAAGACAACTTTGTACGTATGAAAGTAATAAAAACACTGCCGTGTTAGTTTACAAAAAGAACCACCTGTTTCATTGAGCAATTTAAACACTAATTAGGCTGCAGAAAACACGGTTGGCCATCGGTATTTCCAAGCCACCGATTATATTACCGGTGGCTCCTGAGAGCGATAAATCAAAAAAGGCTTGAAATCATAAATTCATACCGTGGATCAAAGAAGTCTATGGTGGAAAATATTGATTGATTCCCATTCTAACAATTATGTACCTAGTTGGAATTTGATGCATCTCGTTGGAAATCGGGCATACTTGCAGTTCAATTTGTTGAGATTAAGTGAATGTCAGACGGAAGAGAATGTAGTTTTTTGTTGTCAATGATCGCAATAAATCCAGGGAGTAATAGACCATATGTGTGGCGAATCGGCATACCTTTTCACAAAGAGCTCGTACAATTTTCAACATCAAATGGAATTAGAAATAGTTGAAAACAATGAACTCTACTCTCATAAAGGGGCAAGTATCCAAGCCCTGTCAGGCTGGCTGACATTGAGAAGAAAATATTATGTAAAATACCGTATTTTCAGCCTAATGGCCACGAAGACAGATCACTTTATGTCTACCGAGTTGTTCTTAACTCAGTGTGCATACCGGAAAATGCTTTACAAATTTCCATTCCGTATACCAACTCCGGGTTCAGATTACATTGTTCTCGGGACTTTTGTTTGTACATCGAACTCTTGTTGGTCAGAAAGTGGCTGCAGATGAAAATTTTCAATTGGTTCATTGTTCTCAAGAGTAAACGATGGTGAAATATATAAGGGATCCTAAGGTTTGTCTAGCGGCAGCGTGTACATTCAAAAATAGATTTGTTTTTTTTATCCGATGTCATTATATTACAATGAAACTTGTATTTCAAGATACAGAGAGCAATTTTAAATACTAAAGAGTAAATTAACTGTATTTTTAGTCCGTCTTAGTTAGCCTATAGTTCATGTACGTGGTGACAATCCACGATAATTTATCAGAGTGAGAACGCTAGATTACCCAAGACGAAATAGAGTGCTACCTTAGAAGGAGAGATCTTCTCTGAGTCAGTGGCTGCTAAGCTGACCGGATGGGAGTGATCAATCTATGATCCACTAATCGTTTGCAGTATGTTCAACAGTAAGACTATTACTTAGTAAAGACTATCAGGGAATGTAAAGAATAACAGCTAGCACGCAAGAATAGAGTAGAATTTTGAAGTTGAAAAACACGACGATATGTGCCGATGACTATTTCGATCGCTGCCAGTACTGCAAAATGAAAACTCGTGTGCCCTACCTTCCACTTGTTGATTTTTTAACTGTTAGGATAGCAGACAATGGCTCGCGAGACTTCTGTGTATTTTTTAGTTGTCAAGCCTTTAGTGAAGCTAAAAAATTACAATATAGTAACAGATTCTTCGCTTTAGTTGAATTTTTCACAAGGAATTTCAAGGACTCTTTTGAGTATGGAACATAAATTGGTTCTTGATTTGATACATGATGGAGGAGGATAGGATCAAAATGGTTTGGTTTACTTTTTCATGGTCACTTTTCAATCTAAGTACGCTTGCAATGCTGTTTGCGTTGCTGGTTCGATCCCCAGTTTATCGGATGGGTTTGTATTGCTGATGTGATCCTACCAGGTCGAAACGTCTGTTCAGTGCCTCCCAGCTTTTCATTTGACGCTTCATCTACGCTTTACACATCGAAATTCACAAAAATATGAGACAACAGTACAGATGTGATAAACAACACCAGTCTCGTTGATTTTGAATAGAGAGCTGTGGCACGATATCGATTTTGATAATCGCTCACATGTTGGAGTCAGTGAAACGGATTGCAATAAAAACGGCATATATGATACTGCATGAAAACTCCTCTTAGTGGCCTAAAGACAAATAATTTTGGCAAGTTAAACCATTTTAAGATTGATTACACAAACTATCAAGCTGAATTAGAAAAGCATCAAACGGCTACGGTAAACGGTCAGTGCGAGTTAATTCAAAGTCAAATTCAAAGTTTTATTATGGGCGATCTAACAAAGCTAAAGCTTATCATGCCCCATAGGATTTTTACAGAATATTTCGAAAAACTTCACAAAGAGAAAATAATAATGATAATATGCATGATCACTCACGAATGTCGAAATCTTAGGTGTTCCAATACTTTATCAAGTTGCGATTTAAATAAATCAACTGTAGGAGCACGCACTATATCAAATGGAAGAGAATTCCATACGCCGCACACTCTGACTGCAAACGAATGATGCCCGCAATCAGAGTGGCTTTTCTAGGTCTTCACCTTTAGCGGATGTCTCCTGAGGTGAACATTAGGAGATAATGTCAGCATAGAACGGCAAGGGTGGTTGGGTTGATGCAGTATGTGATATACCAAGATTAGGTCCTTCCGAAGTCGGTGGTATTGAGCTGAGTAGAGTCCGAATATTTGCAGTCTTTCGGAATGTCTTGTTATACAGACCTTTTTTACCAAATTTGGTGCCAGCCTTTGAGGACGTTCTAGAGCCTTCCTGTCGCGGTTTAACCATGAATTCCATACTTGAACGACGTACTTCGTGTGTGGCCTGACTAACGCTGATAGCAAGCGTGGGAACAGTGCTCTTTCGAACTGCCCGAAAACACGCCCGAGTAGTCCGACTTGCTTTAGAGCTATGGATGATGTTCTGGCACAGTGCGTGAAACATCCCACGTCCTCTTGTAGCATAACTCCCAAATCTTCTTTATCAGTGACATGCGGTAGTATTTAGTTCCCTAGTAAATAGAAGAAACGATTCTTATGCAGCATGGAAATAACTCTGCATTTGAAAACGTTGAACTCGATGTCATTGGCAATTGACCTTCGGTGGTCTGCGTTGATCGTTTGTTGTAGTGCTATGTAATCCTTCGGATGTGTTACAGTTCTCCAGATTTTAGCGTCGCCCGCAATTAGCAGTGTATTAGGCCCAAGGACATGCGGCAGGTCGTTTATAAATGCTAAAAAGAGAAGAGGCTCCAATACGGATCCTTGAGGAGTACAAAGCCCTGCGATAACCAGGCAATTAGTGAGCTTTGCTGGCGAAAGATCTCACTGCAGGAGTTTGAAGGCGAACCATTTTTTCGAATGATTTATAAGTCTACTAGTATGGATCATATAAGGGTTTTTTGTGGGGACAAATTATCACGCTCGGTCGAAATGTCATTCGAGATGGAGAGAGAGGAGGGATGAGCCCTGCGTGTGCGCGGTTGATTGAAATTGGTTGTGATTGAAGCTTTGGCGATGGTTGTGATGTTAGAGATATATCTAGGGTCCTAGCAAATGGAGAGCTTGGGCCAGTCGCTTTTGTGTGCATAGTTCTGGTGCCTGTCGCCTCAGAGGTTGCTCACGTTTGTAAGGCATGGAATTAGGGGTTGGGGCCACACAATAGACGAGCAGGAACGGGAATTCCAGTCCGATTTGATGGTCTGTATCCACTAAATGACCAAGAATTGCGCTTCTTGTGTTCGCTGTACCTCCTTTTTCTACACAGCGTGGGCCGCCTACCTTATAGGGTTGGTTCCGAATATGAGTTAGCCGGTGTGCACACACGACAATCAAGCTGTGGTGTAGGTTCGCTTCACTGACGTATGTTCAAGAGATCCAATATTTCATCTCCGTCTTTAATTGTTTTCAGTTCTTCAGATAACGCTATCAGAACCAAGTTGGCCCACTCCTTATGTTAGACTGAATCATTTTCTCTGTCTAAGTGGGACGAAGCCGTAAACGTTTGTATATTGCCATGTGTACGTTTGTGTACTATGTGTTCAGTTCAGTAAACAGTCATTGTTTCTGAGAACTGCCAAATCTAACAAGGCCAAGTCTTCGTTTGTCTGTTTACACTGAATCTTGTTTCAGTAAATTTACGTCGCACTTTGATTGAGTTCCTGTCTTTCTGTGTAAGACAGTATGTCATCCACTCTTCAGCAATACGGAGTAATTGCTCAATTACTTGCTTCAACGTTGTATTTTGTGATTAAAATATGAATATATCCCTAAGACAAGGCCTAATGGGTAACGCATGATCACTTCTTCTATTTGACGATAACATTTTATATCAACTAGAAATCGAACACTGAATGCGCATTTCAGGAGTAGCTCTCCCACATTCCGCGTTGATATTCCTCCGGGTATTTATTTAGTATGAATGCAATAAAAAATAAATCGACCTTTTCAAGTTCGGTACCTTCATTAGCAGAGAGATTATATTCAAGAGGAACGCTTGATCATCCTTTATGTTCCGTTGACTGGAGATATTCACAAAATCAAATGTCTCGCAAGCTGTATTTGGCAAGCTTTCTGCCAACGGGTTCGAGACTTCATATGAGGCACTTGACAGTTTGAGCTTAAAGTAAATTGACCATATATAGAATAGGTCTTAAGAGCAGGTCAGTCTTGTAAACCTTGAGTAACCCGTAGAGAGGTGGAATGATTGACTCGAACGGCTTGGTTCTGTCGGTCACTGATTGGTCTGTATGGTGTTGTTACTTTAAACGGTTCAATCTCTTAGCATTTTTTTTCCATATGTAACGTTTTCTCTTTGTCTTCAAACACATTGCTAAGTGTTTTCCCTTAGGGTAATAGCTCAAATAGCCCAATAAAATTGCACCTATTCATCAGAATAAATTCTGATTCTTTACCTGGTCTGCTTTTTTAATGTTATCGTTGCTGGATCCCGTTAAGTGCCTCCAGATATTTCCGTGTTAATGGCACTCGAATATTGGGTGTGTGCTAGCGATATTGGTAACAACGGTCAACTAGTATGGCTATAAAACTCTGTAGTTCATATACAAAGTTTGATACTAAATTTTGTTTGAGAGGAAAGGCTTTTGAAGTAAATATCAACTTCCAATGGACTTATATTCTGACAAGGATAACAGAACTTCCCTCTGAGGGATAGGGCTTGGGAGAGAACGGGACTTACCTGCATAGTAGAAAGGTTACGCGAGTAGCGTTCCGGTTTAGACGAGAAAGTTGACTGTGAAATGCCTGATGTTAAACTGCATTGCTGTTTCGCTAGCTTATTGTGGTGTCCAACAGAACAGAACACAACACAGATTGAACATAACTGTTAAATTCCTCACGTTCACAAAGAGGTAAATCATCCACGGATAGTTGTCTTTGAACACATGGAGTCTTGTAGATTGAATACATCTCTATGTAGGTTTTTGGAGTTAGTAAATATCCTATTCGTGATAATGAAGTTCTGGTAGTGCTTAGTGTACACATTCTACTCCACACAGTTGGTAATGAATGGAATTGCCAAGCTCGGCGAACAGGCCAAATAGAATTGTCTTCGTCTCTCTCGCTGACTATAAAATTAACTTTGATTGCAGTATACACGTGTAAAGATGCAGCGAAAACCTATGTTTCTGACTTCTTTATTCGAATATTACATTGGGTTGATCAGTGAACGAAAGTGAACGAAAGTGTACATCCAAACACGAATTACCCTAAGAATGAAATACAAGGTCAACACCTTGGTAAGCGGATTGATTGTGTCAACAACTTTTGCGCGCAAAAGATTGGGTGACGTAATCTAATGAGTAACGCTTTACTAATGGCTAAGCGTTTGGTGTTATGGTTACTTAAAAGTGTTTTGAAGGATGATAGAGGGTCAACTTTGTCTTGTTGCCCTAAGGTGTTTCGCAGCGGATGACGCAACCGACAAACGGTGGTCAGGCAATCACAGGAACCATGGGGTCGTCTGTTGTGAAACTCATCTTAACAACAATACACACAGATGACCCTCTCTCATCTTTCAAACGCTTTTAGTAACTACAATTTAGATCTCGAAACTATTTTGATTCTTGAGGGTATAAAGAAAATCGAACTGACCTGGTGCTTTATCCTACATATAACCTATTTGGTTGAATTTAAAACTGTTTTGTAGATTATTATTTAAATATTTTAAAGTTCCCTTAGCGTTTATTCAACGTTCACGCAGAGTGAAATTTTACGTTTTCGCAAAAAAACATTACCATGGTCTGATATTGCCTAATTGAAAAATTCCTGTGTAATTACAATCTCTTCCTTTTATTAAACGCTATTTAAATTATTCCACAAGATAATACGCATGTTACAGTACATTTCAGGTATTACTGAGCACACTAATAATAATTCTATCTTTCAGCTCGTCTTAGAAATTTTCCTCCGTCCAACCTATAACTCAACTAGCTCCCGTGGAATACGCAAATCCCAAATGTCCAAGTTTAATGCAGCGAAACAAATAAATCGTTCCCTTCGGCATTTATTGGATCTGCTAGCCATTCTGTACGTGTTGGATGTGCTCACATTCTACGTGTGCAGTGACATGCTCTATTTCATCACACGTGTCACCCTGTATGCAAATCGATGGGTATATTTGCGCTGGTTATTTGCTGGTTATCTTTGTTTCCGTATCGGACGTTTCGCATGGTATCGACATGGAGTTCACAAAAAATTGAAGAAGAAACAAAACGAATTGATGAACAAACATGGTCTGCTGAACCAGAAACTCAAAATGGGTGAAGTACCCGCACTGACCACGGAACAGGCCACGCAGATGACAATTCCTGAATTGCGCAAGCAGCTACGAGAGCGTAAACTGATGGCGGTAGACGTTATTGATGCGTACCAACGCAAAAATTTGGAAATTTTCCAACGTCATCCAGGATGTATCGCGGAGATCGTGTTTGATTCGGATGTGTATGCTATTCTGGCCGACACGAAATTGGACAAACTGAAAGAAGCAGACTCAAAAGAACCACATTTGTTTCTTGGTATCCCAGTTAGTGTCCAAGAGTTGTTTCCAATTCGTGGTTTCGATCACACAATGGGCTACACATGCCGCACGAATAAAGCAGCCGAAGATGATTGTGCTCTAGTTGCTGCTTTGAAAGATGCCGGTGCAGTTCCGTTTGTCCTGACAAATGTCCGACAGAAACTGCTCGGGATGACATCGGAAAATCCCATTTTCGGTCGAACTCGACATCCCACACATCCTCATCGTGCTTGTATCAGTGGTGATGCTGCGCTTATCGCGTTGCATGGGACACCTTTGAGCTTTGGTGCTGATTTGCTAGGAGAAGCTCGTCTTACAGCCGCCTTCTGTGGCATGGTCGCTTTCAAACCAACTACTGGGCGTATGAGCCAAAAAGGTATCAATTTGCCACTTAAGATGCCCGATGCACTTGGATTCGTAGCCACTCCGATTGGGCGCACTGTTGAGGATGTTGCTGATGTCTTTCGTGCACTGTGGGCCTCCTCATTGTTCACACACGATCCATCACTCAGTCCGGTTAAATTCGACGAGTCTCAGTTTACACGTGGGAAGACGGGAAAACTTCGCATTGGTTTCTACAGTGGCTTTGAAAACGTTTTGCCTGTTTCACCAGCAGTGGAGCGCGTGATGGAACAAACAAAAAGCTTTTTAGAAAGTAAGGGTCATGAACTAGTGGAGTTTACCCTACCGGATTCAGACAAAGCTTATGAGCTGATTATGAGCATTTTTAATTCATGTATACAACCGGAAACATTGCGTCTCGTCTATCACGAGGGACATGGAGACATAATTGTGGACTATAGGCAACGTGCACTGCATGCCC
The DNA here is from genome assembly GCA_900618425.1 of Echinostoma caproni. Lineage (NCBI taxonomy): Eukaryota > Metazoa > Platyhelminthes > Trematoda > Plagiorchiida > Echinostomatidae > Echinostoma > Echinostoma caproni. The sequence continues at coordinate 5,085 of UZAN01041465.1, read as the reverse complement.
TGTATGCTTTGCCGTCAGTTTTGCGCAGAATCATTTGTCATATGCGTGCTGATGCGGTAGAGGAAAACTATCACGTTACTGCTCTTGCTCTAAGAGGAATTGGGTGTACAAAGCCCTACATAGACCTGCTAAACGAATGTGAATCCTATTGTAAATCGGTGTTCGAGAAGTGGAACGATAACGAGTTGGACTGCCTTCTATGCCCGATAACCCCGATTCCGGCCCCATGGGACTACTCTTCATACTACACGGTACACTTTGTGCTCATGTTCACCGCACTATACAACCTGCTCGGTTGTCCTGCAGGCACTGTTCAAGTGGGCCGAGTGGAACGGTCTGATATTGAACAAGTGCGGGATGCGATCAAGCCGGGAGAGGATATGAAAACACTGCTCATGTTTGCCCAACAAACAGATGGATCAGAGGGACTGCCGCTTGGAGTACAAATCGTGAGCAAACCGTGGAACGATGAACTAGCTCTTGGAGTACTGCAAACGCTAGAACAAATGAAAGTGTAGCTCGTATGGAAACCTGATATTAAACATCTTCCACTTGTGGGTTGATGTGAGCCAGAATAGCAGAAATATTACCATTCCTTTTTGTATTATGTTATGTGCCTCACTTTCAGAAGTAATAACGAAAATCAGAAAAAGCGGCGTCACTACAATCGTTTCACTTATTTACTCTCTCACCATTCATCGTTTTGCTAACGAAGCGACCGCTAATGAGGTTATTGAGAGTTGTATCTTCTAACTTAAAGAGAGAACGATATTCGTCAGGAAACACGCTCAACGCGTAATCACGAACAGCAAGAAAGGTTGATTAATGGTTTACAGTAATGCAGCAATTCATGGAGTTTAACGAATAATATTGTGGATTAATCACTCGCATTCGATTTGGCTCTAGTATTGACCAATCTGTCACGTCTCCCTCCCGAACCACGGGACAAAAGTAACTGGATATATTTGATTTGCCCATATGGTGAATTAAGCTCGTTGGGAGCTTGATTTATCCGAAGTAGGTCAGAAGTGAATGATTGAACCGTTCTGAAAAGCGACTAATTATAACTAAGCACACTTTGTGACACCGAACGATCTTCAGGTAAAACTCGTAAAAAGCAGTTGAATTTTTTTGCAGTGAATCGTAACACTTCGTTTAATCATGCAATCATTCCACAAGGAAAATAGTACAGTGACAACAGAAACTAATTTGTTAAAATTTTACTGTGCTTGGAAACACAGTTTTCACTCAGGCATAAAAATAGAACAAATAATTTCTGAAGCTGTAAATTTTTAGTGCGAGTTCAACGAAGGGTACTGATATGCGTGGGTGAGAGGAACCGATCGATAGAAGTGTCAAAAGTCGAAATGAATGGAAGAGATTCGTAAAAACGACACTTAGTTAACTGTGTGGAACATGCACGTTTTCCGCAGTGAGTGTGTAGAGAACTGAAAAACGATTGGAGTACAGAACCACCAATCGGGTCACCACGGATTAATCCTCCGACAATCACTATTCCCGAGATAAAGAGACAATCTATGAATGACGTCCCACTAGATAGACTTAATGGAGAGTTATACCAGATGCCCACTTGATAATGGAAGAAAACTTCATATTTCTCCCAGTACCGGGTAAATCTAAACTACGGAGACGCCACTACATATTTGTTAATTTTGTCGCAATGATCAACACCCTGAGCGCATTCAGTGCTATCTCTTAAGTGGATTTGGGTTTCGATCACATCCTTGTAAAATAGTTACATCTCATTTCCTTGGACCTCAAAGAATTCAAGCTGATGTTAACTGCTGTTAAATAAGCATTTTTGTCGGGGTCTCCTCTTGTTCATGAACAATACGCAATGTTCCCTATTAAGAGTGCTTACTTTGTGGATATCATAGTGTCAGTAACACATAAGCAGAATAGACATATAGAAAAACATATCGCATATATCACATCAGAGGGTTATTTATATATTATAAAAAAACTAATTTTCTGTACACAGTGTCACCCAAAATAAAAGTGGACTTCAGGATTCAATTGCATTCCATTTGAAACCAATGTTTTTTCCTTCAAATTTGGAATATGTAAATCACAAATGTTGATTGGCTTGATGTGTCTGTGGTCATTCCTCTGATCTTGTCCACATGCATATTGCAGTCAAGATGATTTTTGGAGTCAGGAAAATAACGAACGTCAAATGAGAGCAAGATTACTAGTAAAAATGGGCAACAACAAACAGGGTTAATTGGGCAAGTCGTTGATACTGCTCGCATACATCGAGTTTGTGACTGTGAAGTCTAGGCTCGCTGCAGATGTTAAGAATTTGATATTTGTATTTGTTGTAGATGATCCGGAATAAGTGGATTGGTCAGTTAGTGCATTCACTTGTGTAAGCGTTGCGTATTCAACGATTTGAGTCGTTTTTGGCCCGAGGATGATCTGCTGGTTGTGAACTATTCGTCTGTTGTTTAATTAGGTCAAACCGGGACGTGTTCACCGGTTCGGTGACGCAATAATATCTTTATTCTATCTATGTGGATTGCTAAGAATCTGTATAAGAATGAACGAACACAGTTGGATTCAGTGGCGAATGGTTCTCTCACCGAAGTTTTGGCACCCTGTCACCTCGAAACCTAGAATTTCCTTTTTGTTTCTGCGTTATCTGTTGTTAATTGTAAGCCGGCTTCGTTTTGTTTTCGTGAATAACCCGGCTACCATGACCAACTTAACCACAGTCTGCACGTGTATAGGTGTATAGGTATAGTATGTGATTGTCACGTTTCAATGAAGAAATTTGTTTTGTTTTTCGATTTACTCCGCCTATATCCCTTGATTCGTTGTCCAGCGGTTGCGTTTGCATCATTCTAAGATGACTGTAAGTCTCAGAATTAGCTCTATATAGACTGGATTCCGATCACTAATTCACTTTTCGTGCTATACAAATTTTTACGAGGTGGTCAACAGTAATAGTGTTTGCCAGTGGGTATCTATCGACAGATTATCAATGGACAAGCTGTCTTACGATTCATTAAATGGTTTCTGTAGTGCGTCATCAAGTGCTGTAGTTGTCGATGGAAAATCCAGTCGCTAGTGAAATCAATAGACTGAAATCAACTGACTGAAATGCGAACATTCTGTCCTTGCAAAAGTCTATACAAATACAAATACAAACAGAAAAGCGTTTAAACAGTTCACTTATTCGATGTTTCTTTTGCTAAAACAAACTGTCGTTGCACTTTGCATTCATCTAAGCGGTCACCGAAACCAAGTGACACACAAGAGCGAACTGTTCATGATTTAAATGCATTGTGACAGTAGCTGCTGGTTGCTCGATTGTGGAGTTAAGTTAAATCGACGGAGAGCCATCACTCATAAGCAGAATTCAATTGGTTTGGTCTTGCTAACCACGGGTGAATGAGGAATTATCGAGTCTATCCTGTTATCCTTAGAAAGTTGTTGCTGTGTGGTAAGTTCTCAATTAACTCAGCACAAAAAGATCGTGACTATTCACCAACACGTGCATGTTCAGTCGATTTTTCTTCACTCCCCGTAGTCAAACGAAGGTGACTCAGAAATAAAAAGATGTGAGATCACCCCATATGAGCTTTGTTGCAGGCTAACGTGGCGTCGAAACTAACGCAATCGATCGTTTTGGCATGCGCGTGTTACTGTGGGGGCAGAATATCCTAAAGATCTTGGTTCTTTGTGAACTGTGTACATATTTGCAATTAAAACACGTGCATCAATTAGGGTTGATAGAAAAAATACAAAACGATAGGTAGAAACTGTTCGGAACACCGATTACTGACAAGTCGAAACATTGGAATGTGAAAACAAAGAGTGCATCTAACTGTAGTGATATGATGTGGTATACCAGGGACGGTTTTCATTCACTCACATTGACGGTAAATATTGAAATCACTCAGTAATTGTTCTGTTAACTATTTGAGCTAGCTTACACCTTTGATATCCTTCATCATTTTCGAACCAGATTTGCAGCATACAACTGGTGCTATCACAAGGGGAGATTATGAGCCAAATGCTTTATTTGGGTAGGCAAACAATTGCTAACTAGTTGAACTCATCACTCGTACCCCGAAGCCCCAGAATGCGCTGAAGGGTTATTACACTTAGCTTATTAGGACTCCCTAGTAACGTGCATATATATATATATATACATATATATATATTTAACACGCAGTCAATTACATAGAATTGGCAGATGTGCCACAACGTATGAATAAAGATGTGAGAAAGGTTTAAATGTAAATCAACCAATAAGAGTCTCGCAACAGGTGCGCCATTGACGCCGGTTACTAGCCATGTCTGCAAGTGTATCAAGCCATAGATGTTCTCTGTCCTTGGGTCCCCAGCCTGGGAGTCTAGAGCGCCCTACCACTGCTAGTTTTGAGGTTAGCGCCTTCATTGTTCGAGCCCAGGTTATTCGCTGGCCTCTTTGTCTCCTCTTCCAGTTAGTGTCTGCTTGCGCAAACATAACACGATGAGGCAATCGTTGAGCCTTCATCCGCAACACATGTCCCAGTCATCGAAGTCTCTGGAGTGAGATGACGGCACTCAGCGGAAATGTGAGATTGTCTGCGGTGAAGATTCTTCGGCGAACCTCGTCGTTGGTGATTCGCTGTTGCCAACGTATTCTGGCGATGCGATGAAGGCAGCGGTGGTCAAAGACACTTAATCTCCGTACGTCTTCTGCGCGGAGGGGCCAACGCTCACAGCCGTAAAGTAGAACAGAGCGTACTGTAGCGTTGTAAACGCGGCCTTTCAAGGAGAGACTGAGATCACGTCACAAGTGACGTAGGTTAGCAAAAGCCACCCGAGCCTTGCGGATACGCGCTGATATTTCTTCCGTCAGTCCTCCTGAGCTGAAGCAACTCCCGAGATAAGTAAAGTGATCGACGATTTCCAACTGGTCGTTCATAAGCGTGAGGACAGGTGTAGCCTCTTGCCAGTCTTGTGGTAACACCTTACATTTCGATGGAGAAAATGTCATACCAAAGTGCGTGACGGACAGTGCTAAGTTACACAGGGCGTTTTGAGCGTCCTGGGAGGAGTCACAGAGTAAAA
>UZAN01041464.1:21386-48521 GCA_900618425.1 Echinostoma caproni | reverse complement strand
CAGTACAATCAAGAGAAGGTTATCCATCTGACATCTGATTCCACAACCTGCCCCCCCCCCTCTGTGCGTTCAGAAGAGATCAGTAAGAACACTGGTCTCACCATGGACATCCACTTAAAATCTCGTGGCGTAACCTCCATCCATCAACTCTCATTCATTCACCCACTCATCCCTCTGTAATTAGCCCTCCCGCATCCACCTTCCACACACACGGACACAAACCGGGCAAATCAAATGTCACAAAAAACATCATCTTTCTCTCCAAAGTCGGATTTCCTCCGCAGATATGTGTCCCCTATCACCACCTGTCTAATTTGTTATAAGTTGTACTAGGTTTAGCACCAAAAGTCTCCCTATGATTCCTATGATTCATTTAGGTTCGGCACTGTGAGAATAGGCAAGAGAAACCTCCTACCTAACACTCCCAACTCGGAGTTGTCATTATTCCATCTACGTTGTGCATTCTCTATACTCTATATATCTTGGGAGCACCTCATTTTCCATTCTACTTCTCGCATAATTCATTTAATTAAATTAAGCATTGTTACGCAATCGAATTTCACACTTTTCACACGTGATGTAATGTCAGAGAAGGACACGGTGGAACACGCGGTCATTTCGCGTATGGTTTCAATTCTGGTGCCTTGAAGGATGGCGATCACGTGATTAATTTACTAACCGTCGAGGTATTAGCTCCGGATTTCGGAACTATACCTTGTGAAGGTGCACTAGCTTTGTTAGTCCGCACGACAAACACATAATCCGTGGGAAGTTGAAAAAGCGTGGATCGGTTCTATTTTGCCGCCGGAAACATTTTTGCTCATATCGAGTAGTGAAAAATTACCTCCGACGGTGAAAGTGAACGACCATCTTAGGGTTTTGGTTTTCAAATCACCTATCCTTACTCTGGCAGTTGGAATGTGTACCGAACGTAAAACTGAGAGGGAATAAAATTTGGTTTTATGACTAATTTGTGGGAAAACAATAAAATCATGTATATTTCATGCCTAGATGCATAAAACCTGACGGACAATGTACCTATTTCGTACACCAGTGCGTTAAATAGACAACTTTATAAAGAATTTTTGGAAGGGGAAGTTGATTAGGTGAATGAAATATCTTATAGTAGGAAAGTATGGTAACGGTAATGGAATCCGATCACACGACCTCCGGATTGATGTTCGGTGACCATCTCCGACCACTGCGTCATTTGATGGCGTCATTTGCTAGTCGGAGTGTTTATGGCGAATGTGGAGTGGTTTTCCTATGGGTGCTAAATGTGCGTGTGTGTGCGTGACGCTTGGTGTAATACAAAATCATTTATCAAAGGGCGGCCCTACAAACCACCAGTCGTGATATGCCTGACAATTTGCTGTGACAGTGAACGAGTACGTCAGAGTTGCATCAGTGCAAGATCGATTCCTCTGATTATGTTACAAAACAATATCGACTTCAGCTTTAATCAGGCAATAGTTTCTTCTTTATGATGAAGTTCAAACCTAATGATTTCACCAGCTCACTTTGATCTTCCAGCCGTGAATTGTTATTCATGTTGTAACGATTTGTCTCATCAAATGGGCGCGCAGTAACCGAATGAGTCGCGGACAAGCATTCTATCTGTGAACGTGTAAGAAGTAAACTGTAGATTCAGTGATATCCTTTAGAGCTTGAACGGCTTCAGGGAATATGGAATATTTGATACCGTACTAAAAGCAAATGACTAATGATAAAGAACAATAAAACGAATAATATTACATTGAATATCCGAGAATAACACTAAAACACCTCATCACATGGGGGTAATGGAACCTAATTCCGATCAAAAGGCGAATTTACTGTATCACATTGGATCGGGAAACCCACAGTAGCAATCAGAACACAAGACCGTGAGCTGATCAGAATCGGGTTAACGATCTAATTAATGTTATGTGAGAACCAATCGATGATTTGAATCGGGGTCGAGATAGTTCGGGGTCATATCTGACACGGTCAACTGCATCACGTGATCAGACAGGACATGTGAATTATGACGCAGCAAACAATAGGATGGGGCAGAAGTAAGCTGTGTAGGTGGGTGGACTCAGTAACGCAGAGTACCTTTGGGCCCCAGTATGGAGAACAGTGTTAATGGTTTGAGCGTGAGCGGGTAACGGACCGAGCTGTGCAAGGAGGAGAACGGTAGGGTTGGAGCGCGTTGAAAAGAGGAGTGAGATAAACGCAAATTCAACTGCTAGGAACCCAATGATAGATTGGTGCCTCAGGTAAGTATCATATAGTAAAACGGTGATCAGCGGTTCAATACCCGGAAGCGACTTGATCATCTAGATTCACGCTGATCACTTGACAGACACACAAAGGTTGCAGGGTATTACACGAAACTAATAATGGGGTGATAGAATAACACAGATAACTCTAGAAAAATGGTAAGGCCATATGACTGGCGTTGAATAGACCTTGAATAGACAACAGAAGTGGGTTGAATCACAACCGAAGGGCACCAGTATCTTCAATGAAGCATTCAAAAAAAGTACCAAGTGGTGCTTCTTTTACTGAGTACAAAATACACCGATAGGGGTGAGCTACAGAGAGTTCAATTAGACCTTTCAGAAGGATAAATCTGTAAATACGTTTTCCGTGTGTTATAAATCATTTTCACTTCCTTTTCATACACTGAACATACAATGGTCAAGTGACTTTAAGAAACGGATGTGGAAAAATTAAGTTTACATGGTACTCAGTCGTGCTGGTTATATAATTGACCATATAACCTATAGAATTGTTTGATTTGAATATCACCGATATCATCCATGAGTGACAAACATCTCTGTTGGCTTCACATTTACCAACAGCATTCCAGTCTTCAGTTGCATTTTTGATCTATTCACGCCTTGTGGTAATCTGGTCTATACCTTTTGCAAGTCAAGTTGTCCCAGTATCATATCAAGATGTTCCTGGATTATTTCACGATGTCCGGGATCATTTCAGCACCGGTGAGGTCAACGGGATAACTTGAAATAATCCGAGGACATTTTGAAATGATACGGGGACAACTTGAAATGATGATCAGTCAAATTGAAATGATTCCCAGACATCTTGGAATAATCTGAGGACATCTTGATATGATACTGGGACAACTTGACTTGCAAAAGGTATCGTATATCCCCAATTTACTACGATTTCTGCCGAAGGCATATAGATAGAATGATGCAATTTGGTGTGCGTATGTAATCTCGCATCACCCCATTGAAGTCGTATATACAAATTAAAACCGTGACTTAACAAAATCGATTTAATTTTGTGGACCTCACATGCTTCAATTGTGTGAAATATCTTTCCTTCACTCCTTAATGACATACCAACTACAAAATTCATAAACAAAAAGTGAAAAATCTCATTTGAGCAACATCAAAACCGGATTCCAAACACAAAAGCCATTGCACGGTACTGTTAAGGGCCTGTAGCCCAAACAAGAGAGCGTGCTGATAAGAACCGGGTTAACGATTGAATGAATAATCCTGAGAATACGTCAATCCGTTAAACCATGGCCTAAGACATAGTCAGGCTGATACATGGACGAAACGGCTGGGAAGGATATTGGTCAGTGTGTCATGAACAGCTTTATCATGCGATTGGATGATCAATAGGAATCGATGGATGAAGGCGCACGTAGCGGTCACAATTACAATAAGAATGCTCATAGTCTGTATTTCGACGTTTTACCGTTCAGAGAAGATACTGAATCGGAGTTCGTAGCGGGCACTGAAGATTCTTCCATTTGCACAGGCCCGATGTACCAGCATACATAAGACAGTTTTATTGAGGGTTCACAACAGAATTTCGATTGGATCGATGATTGATGTTTACCAATTCGATAAAAATAGCACATTAGACTGCAGTTGTCGTAAGCATGGTAGCTCGGTATTGTTGAGATAGTAGTGAACCAGGCGATCTTCCGGAAGTGCAGCAGAAAAGAGGTCGTCTTTCTTAATTCTGGTGCACCAGTTAGCTGTCTACTTAGCTTTGAAAACTCCCAAGCCTCCACAAACAAGGCTTGGTGGCTGAAATTAGGTTGGCTCTTCCGCAGGTCATTTCAGAAGTGCTTCAGTCCGTCGAAGCAATAAGTCGATGACCCTTACTGCTTTGATGAAAGCATTACGATACAACTGAGGCCACACTGTGATCTGTTGTTTAATTTGTTGGACTTTAGGCGCCTTTTTACCGATACGATCTAATTCCGATCGTAAAGTGAATGCACAGTATGGTAATGAATTAGTCCCCTAACACAGCAAATCACGACAAATAAGACAGCGTGATGATCAGAACCGACCAATTAAACGATGGTATGAAACAAGGTCGAGATGCCTTATGAAGCAACAGCCTGATACGACATTGATCCTGTCTGTCGTGGGTAAAGAAGTCATGCGATTGGAAGATCAATAGGCTCATATGAATAAATGCGCATGTAACAATTTACGTCTGCTAACCACTGGGACTTCACCATCTGTCAGAAGGGTGCTCCAAAGTGTACATTTTGCGATTTTTGTAGTTTGTGATTTATGGAATAGAATGAAATTACGAAAGAATGGATAAAATATCGCGAATAAAAATAAGCGTCCTATGAGACTGGTGAGTCACGAACGTTTAGATAAATCACTTAATCAAGTAGCCCAGAAGATTTGACACTTATTATTCATGCAATTGGTCTGCGCTGTGAGGCAGGCAGCAGATGAGATGTTACGATGCAAAGCGGTCCGGATTAGAGGCAATATCAGCTGTTAGTGACGTAAACCGCTTAATATAATCATTCTAATTCTCTCAATATAAACAATTCTCCACCTTTAGGACTCTGTACGTCTCTTTCACAATTAAACCAAAGAGGTTTGAAATGAGGACTATCGAAGTAAATGATCGTTTTGTGAATTCCAAAAGCACACTATGTTTCACCACCTAGCACGTGTTTTCCGTTGTTATTCGATTATTTATTCCACACATACACATTTCGCATGCGTTATCCGGATTCACGTGATTATGCGTTTGGATAAAAGTACATCACAATAATAAAGGTGTCAACTTCGACAACCATGAAATGAAATTTTACTTTCCGCGTTTGATTGGAAAAACTCAATCACACCGGTTTTTAAGTTGTTTTTTATGCATCGACGATGACTGTGACCCCGTTGGTCAGCACGAAAATCATCCGCTTCCTCTCTTGCGCGAGGTCTATTTGTGAACAGATGATAAGGTTCACTTGAAATTTCGATACATATATTAATCTTGATGTGCGCTTCAACTATTTACAATAATTTTAACCAAATCGGAATTCCGGGGAGGGTTTAAATTCTGAAGGTAAAAGAAATTATTGATTTTGGAAAAATAAACTATGAGTGCTGTTATCCGGTTTCTGTCTTTAATTCAAAATAGTTTCAACTAATTCTCTTAATATCTTTTGTCGATCGATGATTCTTTGTTTTGTGAAATTTCACCCTTCTGGAAGTACGATTGTAATGGCACTATCCATGCAGCTCATCTGTTGCTCATAAGTAACCTAATTTATTCACTAGGGTGAACCCTTTTGCAGAAAGTCTTGTAACGTTTGTAGACAACCGAAAACTAGAATAAACGAAGGCATCAGTTCAGGCCTCATTGAAATCTCACATAGGTAGGGCAGCTAAACCATGGCACTTGAACTACTGAGCTTTTGAAACAGATCAATTCGAATCAAAAATTGTGAAAATTGATCGAACTGGTTGAGTGGGCGAATTTGTAAATGATTGAACCGCGGGGGAGGGGGGGGTTGGGAAGTGGGATAGAAGAGATCATTGCTGATCCTCCTACTCAAATCGTCTCGGGCTGATCAAATTGCACTTGCAGTGAGGGAATACACTAGGGTGGAAAGGTCACTAGTCTCAAATCGGAATTGGAATGATATTCAGTTTCGATATATTATTCCAAACACAATTTTCTGATGCAACCTCAATGGGTTGTTGAAACAGTGTAAGATTTGACTTCATCATTGGTTGCTCTACATCGATTCATTGGGATTCGAACTTATTTCAATAAATTCCTGAATTTGAGCGAATGCATCAAAAACATTTTATCGACACTTCCGATGTTTGGTTCCACTCACACCACCAGTTTCACTCTTACATGCGCCTTACTTGTTCTCAAACGCATTGATTCTGTGTCAATATGTGAACTCTCACATTCAAGTATTCTTTCATAATTTTTCTCAGCTCTATCGTTACTTGTTTCAGTCTCGATATATCTCAAGTCCCACTGGCTATTTGGCACTCCTTGTCAGTCTCTTACGCAGTTCTTTTCTCATGCACGCAAAAATTACACGCTTCAAATTGTGGTTCAGTATGCCTCTGATACGTTCGTTATTGATGAAAAGCTTCTTTCTTGCTTACCAAATTTTAAACTAAGACCATTCCGTCTTACACAAACTGTTGTCCGTAATCTGACCTTGCAGTTATGTGGCATTGTGAATAGTATTCTAAATGTCGTTCCGGAATTCACGCAATACCGATCCCCGAATGGAATAGCACACGGAATTTATTCGAATAGTAAACCATGCGTATTCAATGCATCTAAAGTGTACACTGAATTTTTTGAGGTCAGTGTCATAAATCACAAGTTGTCTTCTTCAATAGCTCAGATAAAAGGTTTTTTATACCAGGTTCTTTCAATAATTTGTTGTTTCTTGAATTGTTGGTTGTTAGTTTAGCTTTAATATCCTATTTTAATCGTTTGAGATTTCCTGATCAGACGTTTTTGGACCAAATACATCCTCTCTGATAACAACCAGTTTTGGCTTCTTTCACATCCGACAACAGGGTTCGAATTTCGTCGCATCGTAGCCTGCGTAGATTGTTGCTAGAACTGTTCTATCTCTTATCTGACCCTTGAGTGAATAAACAATTTGCTCTCCAGTTTTCTTCAATCTCCCAATCTCCCAATTTTTCCACTCACGCGTCATTGCCAATAATTATCCTAAGTTACAGTTTGATCTATTTTAATGGATTTGACTAATATAATCCAACAGAATAAAAGTGCTCTTCATTCGATACGAATTGGGTCAGTCGTCTGTCGCAATCGTGGGGCCTTAGACGCACGAGAGGCACGTGGCCCTGCGTACTGTATTCGAATCGCCACACATCCTTGATGTGTAGTCAAATATGTTGCATGTCTTAGACAGACTGATCAAGACGTGCTGGAAAATTTGCTGATAATTATGATGATCTATGAATCATGTGCGAGCCCGTAGTTCATAGAACACAGTTACATTTCAATCAGATTAATTTCCTTTTTGCGTTACTGTTATATTTCCACGCTGAATCGGAATAGCAAACTAATTATTGCAATTACTGAAATCACTCGATGTTTGACTTACGGTTTATTGGGTGGAGATCATCTATACTTTCCTAGCGATAATCTTTGTTAATTAAGATGAATAATGTCACGATGGACGTTGCAATTTGTCTGTTAGGCCGACAGCCAGTAGTTTACCGAGTTGTGTATTTCGCTAAAGGTAGATAGAATAAATAATTTTGTGATTACATGATGAATTCGTCGTGAGCTGAAAATTTATAAAGTACCGATCAGCTGTTCCGCCCTGGTTGGGTCTTACTAGCGGTGCAAATCCATCGACCCAACTAGGGCTCGAACCATCACACGTAGAATGCAATTACATAACTTTGTTCATCACATTGAATCGAATCAAATCCTCCACCACTCACAAAAATGTTCTGTGTGCAATTACCCACCGATTTTAAAAGCTCCAGTATCACAAAATGTGAATGTGAATGAATACATATGTAGTCATTTAGATCGCTGAGTAATTGGGTGTTTATCCTAAGTTCTGTTTGTTAACTGTAGTCATGGAGCCGATAAACGGTGGACCCAGCGTGAACTATTGGGCATTCGATTACTGTAACCTGATGCACTGTTTCAGGGGGTTTCGAAACGACTCCGTCTAAGTTTACATTGAACTTCAGATCTAGTGTATGTCAATGTGTCGTTTGTGTCCGATTCAGGTACTTACGTGCACATTAACACACCCACATGCTCGCGCCATTACTTGACCCAGTTAACAGACATGCACCTGCGCAGTGAACGCACAGGAGTTGCACCAACACGAATACCTTTCGACCTTGACATGTTTTGTTTTTTTTTTCGAGGAGATTTCCTTGTATGCTACTCGTCTGTACTTGCTTGTTTATTCGGCCTCATCACGTATTCGCTTGAGCGTGTGCCACTGAGCTTCGTCAATCAACACAATGGGCTTACTATGTTCTTTGTGCGAATTGAAACACAACAATATTCCACGTCAAATTCGCTACCTCGGTTTTCATGAACCGAGAGATGATTCATACTGCAATACATCCGGTAGTGGCTAACTGGTACTCTCATATTCCAGTTTCCTGTTTCCCACCCGCCTGACTGATGTAGGTCTTGCAAAACACGTTGATTTAGTGGACATGTTTTCGCGTTTTAGCTCTCACTTCTTCCTTTGATTTTAATAGAACTCTGTATGGTATTGTTGTCTGGTGTTTGACTTCGATACGATGTGTTAGCCGGTATTTCTGTAGTTAGTTCTGATTGATTCGGCACNGCACTGTTATTCTTTTGATCATCTCCTCATCTGTTCCGGTCTGATGTTTTGTTGCCGGATTATTTATCAACCAATGAAGTTTCAGTGTCAGTAACTGTTTAAATTGTAGTTCATTAATACCCCCAAATGAACAACATCTGGATTGGGTGCCTGAAAGCAATAAGTAACTATTTACATCAACTGCTCCCACACCCTGAGCATCAAACCCGGGAACTTCACAGGTAGAATTGACATGTCCTAACCACAACATGGTCCATCAATTGATCAGTTGGACTAAACGAGAAAAACGAACAAATCATTTCTGCAAACGCATTGCTATTTTATATTTTGAGAGACAACAATAGGTACAAGTACGGCCGATATTGGATAACAAAAGTTATTGGAATCACCAGGGGTTAGAACAAACAACCTCGTTTAGGAACATAATTTCTGACCCAAAATATAATCAATAGAACAGTGCTTTAATTGGGCGATAGCTCGATCTTAATCAATGTTCCCGTCAATGAACGATTGAATACCATTGAAGTTGTACAAACAGTAACAATTTGAATTGAAATCAGAAACGTACACCTTCTTTCGGCATATACAACACCCAACCGTGGGCCGTGCAAATTTGCGAGGATGTAAATCAGCAGACTCTAACGAACTATTGAACAAATTCAAAGCTGTCCGCCACACATGCAGTTTAGTTTAGAAACGAAGGATAACAGCCAGCTGATGGTTCTGTAGACATTGGTATCAGTAATAAATGAGAAAATTCAGTTGAACACTTCGGTGCACTAAAAACCAACAGATTCATGGCTTTTTCCCGATCACAAAGAGATGGAATTCGACTGCTTTACTAGCATTTAGGTTCCGGAAAATTTGCGGGGAAGATACAATATAGTAGAGCTTCGATTCTGCAAATCCGTTAAACTGGTTATTCGGAAATTGTTTACAAAGACTGAATGTGGTAAGAAATGTGTATCGTTCAGGGGATACAACAGCTGGAATCATAACAAAGAAGTCTTTCAAATTATGTAATCAGACCTACCAATTAAAACTCAACTTATCAGCAACATATAAACCAATTATTTATTTGTGGTCAGGTCTAAACCACAAATAAATAACTGGTTTATATGTTGCTGATAAATGGAGTGATATTGGTAAGCTGATTAGGCGGTTATATGAAAGACTGGGGACGCAGCGAACAGAATGCGAACAGATACCAAATTAACACAATTACGTAACTTTCGACTTAAATAATATTACCGATTTATCTTTAAATAAGCTGTAGATATGGTTTTACGTCGGGCTATCACTGATTCTTTTTGTTTTTTACACTTTTCTGACTACCCAAACAACGTTCACGAATTTGTCGCTGCATCTGGTCTCACCCTAATCTTTCGATATCACCATTAGTCATGTTCCTTCAATTACTGTACAGGAATTCTACCCATTGTGTGAACGCCATTTGGCAACATATAAGACGCTTGCACTCAAGGCTCGCATGGATTCAATCCATCCTTCACTGCACACAAATTTAATTTCCCGTTGTCCCCATCCGTTTACCATAGATCCCCATTCCGTTATGTTTCCTCTCGCATAAACATATATCGTAACTCTAACTGAATCTGTAGGCACTACGCTTAGGCAAGTCATAACTGCAATACGGTGCACTACACTGCATCACCACCCTTGTTCGAATTGTCAACTTTTACCGTGAGATTTTCGGTTCACGTAGCCGAGATTTTTGTTTGAACGTGTGAGTTCAGAGAATCCCAAACGGGTACCCGCTAGCTAGCTGGCGGTGCATGTTCATCATGCTGTTAGGCTCTCAGATTGAAGACAGGTAAATGTGCATATTTGTCCAGCTCGAGTGTTCGAACGACTGTTCATTCATACTTGATGAAGTTCTGTGGTGATATGGGCCTACGAAGTAACGTATACTTTGGAACGAGGCGGTACAGTTTTAGGACAAATGTGATCCATCAAACTTCACAGGTGACGTCAGCAAAGCGCGTACGTGTCACTACTTCTGGACTACATACTATAGGTAGATTGTACCATCCAATTAGAGATCGTGAGGTCCAGGCAGAAGTCGAAAGACACCAGAAATACTGGAACGCGATTGACAGAAACCCGGATAACCAATGAGCATGTTTTGTATATATTATTTAATCTCTCTTATTTCTTCCAATAAACGAACTACTACTCCTGAGGCCTTTTCCTCGCATCATGGTTACGTGGGTATTGCATAAACATTGCAATATTGTGATATTTAAATGATGAATTCGTCGTGTACATGAGACGTGAGCTGAAAAGCTGGGAAGCACTGGACAGTTGTTTCCATCTGATTGGGTCTCAGCACATGATATGATTACGAATCAATGAAAACGAGAATGTTTATCATATTCGGAAACCGGCGGGTTCATTTTATCCAAATTTGGTATCAATGACATTGATCAAAATTATAACATAATGCGCGATTTTCTGTTATTTTTATAAATAAAGTTAAACACGTGATAGGTACCGAGAAGAGATAGATAGGTTGAAAGCCAAGGCTGAATTAACTGCTTTTGTGCACAAAGCGGGAAGCTTCTGTGTATCATGAGTAATTTCGCGTTGCTGAGATTCAGTACTTTGGAGTGTGATTTTCCAGAATAATTTTAAATGAATCGGTCAAATTGACTTGTTGACAGGTCGTTACCATGGGGGTGGGGCTGACCGAAGAGACCATCCTTTTGATTGCATAATCAACGTAGGAAATGTGATCTATTTTAGTGTCTTATATGATGTTCATTTTTCAAAACGATGACCTATCTCGTCAGTCACATGTTCACGTGAAATGTTGAAGAAAATGAGGGGTATTCGGACCTGCAGAATTACTCAACTTGTCCCAGAAGCCTGGGAATGAATATATTGATCAATACGAAATTGTCCGTTCACAGTTCAGTTCACGCGGGGCAGAAAGATAGGAGTGTCTGAAACTTCTGTGATTTTGTCAACCAAAAATGATATTTGTCCTGTTAGTATTAGGAATAGGTCCCGGTAAGATTAGCAACCTGCTTCTCAATCATTCCCGGAAAAATATGCACTAGTACCGAATCGAGGGGGGAGGATTATTAGATCATGGAGGCAAATCTGGAATCAAATGATCCCTGCTGAATTTGCGGTGATAACCACCCATTTCAAAAACCAGTTTCATATTCGATTTCGCAACTAGCAATTTAACTTGTAAACCCATCTATCTATCTATCTAATTATCTTTATCGATTGACAGTAGTTTTAAAACTGGCATCAGAGTTTCAAACAACTTAATCTCTCAAAAAATATTACAGATTGGGCATTTATAACCTTCATTGTGTGGCTGCAATTCTTATCATGAGCAGAAGTCAGGTTTCAAATCATCCGGTTTTGCAAACATGTTTAAATCCACTGCGGAAGATGTTTGGGTCCGACACGGAGAGATAGAATTGAACAATTCGGATGTCTTCTGAAGATTCTGAAAACCAACTATTCCCGATGTGTGATATGTTTACCGTGTATTTTGTGCATATATGTATTTGGTTTTCAGTTTGTCTAACTGATTTGTCCTCTATGATCACATCAGTTAGCTTCAGTTCAGTCTAGGTGCGTACTCGAGTGAGTGTTTTTTGCGCAGTGCCTAACTTAAGTTCTTTTTTCGCATATCACACACATGACCTGTGATCCCTCAGACTAAAAACTTTCCACTAGGCGTTGTTTATGCTCCAATCCGATCTCACCACTGCGTCGAGTCACTCGGGGTTGATCTATTTCGTGTATTTACAAATATTTGGTATGTCGTTCTCGTATCGTTTGTGTTCCTCGCCGTTTTTGGATCACGGTAGCACCACTCTCGGTCTCGGGACTAGTCTCATTTGCATCATTTGAGGTTTTCACTTTAGTTGCTTAGCCAACTGTGTCCCCTTTGGCTTAGTTTATATATTACCTATAGATACACGCATACACCACTAAACACATCTTCCGAATCCACCTCATTGTATTGCTGCTTTTAAACTGGAACCCCAATGGGAAATTACTGATAATAACGGACGATTGGTGCGCCAGTATGAAGTTCATGTACTGTGCGAACGTACTCACTTGGCCTTTCCTCACTCTGATGTATTTACCACAAACCTAATCCGTTTTATGCATCGCAGATTCAATCAGCGATGATTAAGAGCCTAATGTCATTTGATCGACTCTGGTGATTGTCTGTTTGAAACTAACTAAAATCACCTGACTTTCAATCTGCCAAACAATCATTTGATCAATTAACCTTGCTTTGGATGTTCTTTCGTTTGGCTCCGGTGAATTTCAAGGAAAACCTGTCGTGCAAGTCGACTTACAAGCTACCTGGTGGATGCTCTACGCCTCTATAGGTTGGATAGGTGATTCTAGTGCGAAAAAATCAGTGCCATCGTTATGGCCTCGTAGCTCAGCTGGTGGAATGTGTGCCGTATAAAGGCGTAGGTGGCGTTCCGATGTAGGTTCGAATTTCAAAGAGACTACTGAATTTTTCACAATATCAGTATAAGACTTCAATCTGCCAAACAACCGTTTGAACAATTGTGGTTATGTTCATTGTTCAAAACATCATATTACCTGAATCGAACATTGCATTATAATGTATCCAGTCCAGCTTTCACAAGACGAATAGTGGCCCTATCCAATTGAGTGTCCAGATTATTGTGTTATCAGCGGATGTTCTAGGCTGTCAACAAAGTGTGATATGAATTTTTTTCATTGTTTTTTTCTTAGTCGAGCTGAATAAAAGGAAACAGAAACGATGTATCCCCTCCTCGTCGGTGAGAAACCTTAAGTTTCGGAGGTGTCCTGGTTTCGAGTGCATATCATGCCATTTGATATCCGTAGAGGCCGTCATTTGAAAGGCCTATTACCACAATTTGGCCTTCCAGGTTTCCTGGTTCTCAATGAAGATATACACTACCACCTAAACTCGGGACCGTTTCCGGACAACATGCATCGAGTGCCGACTTGCTGTTGTACCCATTGGTGCAGTTAACCACTGTTCCACACATGTATGACTCCGTGCGAGAAAGAGTTAACCCGTACCTTCAACCTAGCGTGGTTCTGCTGGAGCTTGAAGCTATGACCCCTCGTGTTTTGGGGACAAGAAGACTTGAAAGCATCATCTGTGTGGAATCTTGATAGCCTTCTGACTATTTTAAAGGATTTTATTACTTCTCTTCTCACTCTTTTGCGTTCCAGCGGGAAGAGATTAAGGTCTCTTAATCAGTGTTCATAGTTTTTTTTACTTTTCTCCAGCTACTATTAGGGTAGCAATTCGTTGCACCTTCTCCGGGTATTATATATCTTTCCTGTAGTATGGGACCCATACCTGAACACAGTATTCTAAGTGCGGGAGAACTGTTGCCTAATGAATAGGAACAATGATCTCTGTATTTCTACAGGTAATGGTAGCACAACCTGAAAAGTCCTTCACGGGCCTTATTGATTGTGCCTTCAGACATTATGTTTTGGGCTTGAAGCTCTTGATGAGAATAACTTCCAAATCCTTGAATATCTCTGTGGGCTGCAGTGGCAGCTGTCCTTCCTGCTGCTCCTGCGGATAAAAGTTGGCGTTTTTTGAGGTTTAGTGCTAAGTCTCACTTGGTTGATCATTGTCTAATCCCATCTAAGTTGTACTCAATGTTTACTCCAGCCACCTTCACATCGTCCGCAAACATGAAACTGGGATCCTGGAGATCCCGTATCAATTAGTTAATACAAACTAGAAAGAGTAGTGATCCTAGTACTGATCCTTGGGGCATCCCGCTGGTCACTCTCGCCAGCCTTCACACAGAACGTGCGATGGCTGAGGAGCTGCACGACCCAATTTCTTGCTGTACTCCGTAATCCTACATCCTGCAGCTTGCGGTCTAGGAGAATATGGATGACTAAATCGAAGACTTTAAAGAGTTCGAGGTAGCAGACTCTTACCTGCCGACTTTTATCCAGCCTTTAAGTATTCTCATCCAAAAAAGTTAGTAGGTTAGTCAGAAATGATACTCGGTGAACCCATGCTGGGCTGGTGCCAACAATCTATGAGTGGTTAGATGCATATATATTTGTCTCCTGAAGATCCCTTCAAAGGATTTGCACAGAACAGATGTCAGACTAACCGGTCGGTAGTTGCTTACCTTATACCCAGCTTCTGATTTGTATAGAGTAACTACCGTGGCTCCTTGCCAGTCCTCCGATAGTAATCCCGTACTTAGAGATTGCTTCAATAAGCTGGGTACCGGATGTACCCGAACCCCTGCTAGTGGCCGAACTATATATAGCGGCTATATTCCATCCCTTCCTGCATCTTTATTTCTATTGGGTGGCACAAGCTCTCTGGCTGCATCGCTCTCGTTAATCAATACTTCACCAAACGTTGGTATAGGTAAACGTGATGCAGTGGGCTCCGCAGCATCCCTTTGAACCGGCTGTCGATATATACTCTTAAAGAAAGGTAAAAGGGTGCTTGCTGGTTCACTGTGGCTATGCTACCTCTACTCATCTCGAAGGCGCCCATACTTTCTTTTATCTTTCTGTTGACCTGCACGTAGGCATAAAACCTACTGGATTTTCGCTTGATGTGCTGTGCTACGAATCGTGGGTAGGGAGTGGAACCTCTTTCACCGGAATTGCAGTCTTTTCGANTTTCGATTCATTCCTTAGAACAAATGTACGCTATAACAGTACGCACTGTTGATCATGTTCGTCTAAGATGAAACAACTGTTCCTTATGTGCCATTACATAATTTCTTTCGTTCAACCCAATTGTGTGTTTGATGGTTCTTCCATTATACTCGCGAAATCTGTCAAGTCAACTCCAACTAAGCTTTTGTGCTAATCGGAATAGTACTGAATGTGGGAATACGAGAAGCCGTGCTGTAGTACTCAGGACTGGATTGGCTCCAACCCGAGCTGCGGACACTAATGAAATACACGGAGAATCGGTAGCAGCAAGTGCCAATGTTTAATGATAGAAATAGAGCATGTTTTATAGAAAGTAATAGGCCGTCTAGTTGGTTGAAGGACTATGGTCCAATCGCGTAACCGTTTTCGCAGATGCATCTCATGTATTACCTTGGATTTATTATTCCCCGAGCTTTCTGAACTGTGATTGGACCACATGAAGCTGTGCCTGGTCGGACTTGGAATGAGGTCACGTGTGTCTGGATCACCATAGCTTTATGCACTCAAAGGGTGAATTCCCAGCGTTTTTCACGAGAATACAATGGCAGTGGGAGAAGAACGCAAAACAGTGGGAAAGGAGTAAACGAAAACGACAGCCCACAGCGAGCAAGAAGACAATAGTGATAGTTTAAAAGAGTAATAAACAAACTAACTCATGAGATGTTCCACCAGACCTGTAATAATTGGTGCTCGGTTCATTAAAAATCAAGTACGAAACCGTAGAATACTGTTTCTGTATGTGGCGGTGTGTGCGGGACGGAGTTTCTGATGGAAGCGGGTACGGGATGTTGACATGGATTCGAGAAGCTCGTTTTGCAAGCGGTGATCTTCGTTGTTCAAGAATCTGTCAGTCATTTATTCACATGCGTCGATACGCCTGCACATAGTAAAATCAATCAGGACGTTTCCGACTTTGTATCCGCATCGGAAAAGAAGTTCAATTAATCTAGAAATTAACATGAAATCCTGTTCTTTCAAGCCAGAAGAACAATACAGCCAGTGAGGGCAGATGTATGCGAACACAAATTTAAAAATCGTATTTGGGGAACAGCAGGTCTCCCAATCCTGAAAGATTTGAAAGTTAAGTTTACGCTCCTCATTGTCAACATTCTTTACACGGCTAGTCTAGGAGAGTTTGTGAGATAGAACGACTCCAAGGTATTTAACAGAATCAGCTTTGGGAACACTGTGGCTATTAACGATGAGTTCAGGTAAATCATTGAGAGTAGCCAGATTTAAGGTTGAAGGGAACGTCGACACATTTACAACCATTAAACACAAGTGATCAGAGCGAGAAACAACTAAAAGCGTCGTTCAGACTGTCTTGAATTTAGTGGAAAGATACATCGCCACAACATACTTGCAGGCAATAAAGTTGATAGTGACAAGCAGGTTGTTTATGTATGTGGAAAAAGGAATGCAGACAAAATGACCTCCTGAAAGATTCCAGAGTTAACGGGAGAAGAGGACTAAGTTTTGCCATTGCATGAGGTAAATTGGATCCCAAAAAAAGTAGTTTACAAGAATGTTTAATACGTCGGATCTTAAGCCGCAGGCAGCAAGACGCTGAATGAGAATGCGACGGTCAAGTGAACCAAAGGCTTTGGCTTAGGCAAAAAGATAGGACGAACAGTTCCAGCACCGAAGACAGAATGAACAACCTAAGCGACTGCGCCAACTGTCGAAAGGGAATATTTATCAAAAAAACTGAAGAAGATCGAGGAAACCAGAGGGTAGTCATCCGGTTCAACAGCACTCTCAAAATATTTCAAGGGGGCTAAGGTCGATATTTTAAAGAACCCTTCTTTGGGAATTGGTCTTATCCGAGCAGCTCTCCGGCAAGTTGGTATCGTTCCAGAGGACATACACGAATTGAACAACTCGACAATGGGTGTTGTAAGGTGTTCAGCACAGACTTTCAATGAAATGGGGGCTCATAAGTCCGGTCCACGGGTTTTGTTAGACGTAAGTTGCTTCAAAAGTTTAAGAACCTCAGTCGGAGAAACAGGGGTGATGTTTCCGCAGAGCATGAAAAGCGAATGGTAGAGAGTTGGAGGCAGATTAGGCAGAAAATTGTAGATTTAGAACTTCTGCGTTAGAACAGGAACACCCATACATTCCGCAGAGTTTCTTCAACGCCGACCACATCTCGCGACCGCTCTGGTTGCCCAGAATGGTCTCGACATACATCCAATTCAAACTTTGAATCTCTGTCTTGGTGAGAATCGGTAATCGTTTAATATCGTTGCTTCTGGCATTCATATATGTTTTTTCCTTATCATTGCGAAGCCGTTTTGGAAGACGTGACAAAATCAGTCAGTGCGGATATATACAGTCTTGATGGGGCAACACAAATGGAAACAGAAATTAAGATGACTGATGAGATGTTCGCATCTGGAAGAATTGTTGGAATGGGATAAAACAGAAAAAATAGTTGATGGAATCTTATCTGGCCAAATCAAATTATTGGGAATAAAGTTTCTAATCCGTATTTTCTGGGATACTACATGTGCCTGTTGACGATGATAACTTTCAATATAGATTTTAGAGCGCAAGTGCATTTTTTTGGTGGTCAGACCCGCTAATAGGTGCTCGTTTTTCTACAAAGGATAACTTGGATATTTATAACTATGCGGTCAAGCTAGGCCTCCAATCGAGTAGGAAAATGCACAAGATTACCCAAAAGTAAAGTTCTTAAGAAAGAATTAGTAGCAGTTGAGGTACGCACTGATCATGAAATACGAATCATGTATCAGAAATCACACATGCTACATAAGCACCGAATCACACTGGTACTAGCACTACAGTGTCCCATGTAACCGAGACGCAAGGAAAAGGCCACATGAAAGAAATCATGGGTTTATATAATATGTACAAAACAGGTTCATCGGTCATCCAAGCCTCCGCCAATCGCGTGCTAATATTTCTAGCGTCGTACACCTTTCGTCTGGGTCGCACAGTTTCTAATTATTTGGTACAATTGGCCTATGGTTTGTAGTCCGGTAGCTGTAATGCGTAGACGCTTTGCTGGTATCACTTGTGAAGATTGATTGATCACAGTTATTTGAAAACTGTAACGAGTTGCCCAGTGGTTTGCTTCATCTCGTAGTCTAGGATCATCACAACTATCCTCCGTCAAGAGACCTTCTTCGGATTGACCTCCACTTCGGATTGGGTTTCGTAGTGCCAGCGTTGTAATCTCTTCGGTAGGCATTTCAGCAGCACCCGATTTCTGGTTTCGCATTTCAGTTGAAGTTGAAGTTGCTGGATCAGTGAATTCTTCGTTCGAGCTAGCTGGCTTCACCAAATGTATTTGGTCCATTTGGTGTCGGTGATCTGCTGAATCTTTCGTGAATCGCTGATCGTAATGTTTTTTTCTGGAGCGGTTTAGCCGATCTATGGTGTTCTTTGGTGTTAAGGTGCACCGCATTCTCGCACTGCAGTCGGACATTTTTCAACAGTTTTCCAAACTCCGACATCGTCTTATGGTCTACCGATTAAATTGCACTTTTGACCGAATTGGTTCGACAAAGTATGTCCAGAAGATAAGGCAGTTTTCCACGGTAAAATCGCAAAACATAACCGACGATAGTATAGACACGGTCGGATTTGAAAATCCCGGAATAAGCTTCTTTTTATGACATTCTAAGCGTTATCCGACAGATAATTTTCTTTCAGAGTTGGGATTATTGTTGAATATGATGTTCGACCGATTGACGTAAACCAAGGGGAACTCTGTCCCTTTTAATCTCAAATAATGATCAAGATCAGTAGACTGCGTGAAACACCGATCAGTGATACTTTTCCCTGCAGCAGCCCACGAACCGAACGGCGTGATAGATCAAAACGGATCAATGAAGCCGTATTGGTAAGTGGATATCCACTGAAACAAAATGGAAGCTAAAGCCAAACCCCTTAGGACGACAGAAAACAAAACCGGCCACGATTTGTTTTCCCCTAAAGGTTCAACCACTTGAGATGCATCATAAAACGTATTAGCCTCATGAGGCCTACATAAAACAGATGAGTTATGTTTATTGTAAACTACTGGAGGTGATCGATCAAAATGTTCACTGGATTGATGCGTCCAAAATTTTACTAGTGACCAAGCTGATTATCTACATAGTTAAGAGGGATTGAATGCTAAAACGTGTGATGAAGCGCAAATCCAAGAGGTTATTGGTCTGTATGACGCAATACACCTATCCAAAGAAGGTGCGAATAAGGAACTATAGATTACAGAAGACCTCAAGGCATTTTTTCACAAACACTTTTTTGAAATTTTGTAAAATTAAACTATTAGAATAATCTGATGTGCCGTACGTCATTTTCTTGTCTCGGCACAAGTCAGGTTCTAACCTCTCTAGCAACATTCGTTGTTCGCATGACCCTGCTCCGTACGCATTCTTCCATCAGTTATTATTGATCGTCTAATCAAGTGATACAGTTATTCATGACATACACTAACCAATATCCTTTCAAGCCGTTTTGCCTATGAGTGAGCTTAAACAAGTTCTAGGCTATCGATTGATGGACTGATATATTTTCATGATCATTCATTAAATTGATAATACGGTTCCGATAATCACGGTATTTTTTGTGTTCCGACTTCCTGTGATGTGTCACGGGCCCCTCACAAAACTGTGTATTGGCGATACGATTGGAATGCGATCTTAGCAGACCCGTTTCATTGGAGTTTACGCTCATCTGCATTGTTGAGCTTAGTGGCTCTGATGGTGTATGAGTTTACCAATATCGTGTAAGTGACCAAAAAATTGGGAACGAAATGTTTGCTACTCACAATATCTACCTCTTCTTGGTGACTATTCATTTGTGATGCACTGGTATTCATCGTGTAAATGAGACGTGAGCTGAGAACCCGGGGAAGCACTGAACATTTGTTTTGATCTGATTGGGTCTCATCGGCAGTGCGAATCGATCGACTCAACCGGGGATTGAACCCAGGACCTCACAGGTAGAACGCGAGCATACTACCCATTTGGCCACCAGGAAGCTGATCAGACTGTTTCTCATTTGGTTGTGAAAGTTTCCAACTGAGTCATAACCCCGGAGGCTAGTGCTGAGATGAGCGAGGTCTGTAGCCCGCAACAATGTCGCAAAGATGGGTTGTGATAAATCATGTAAACGGTTTGATCAGTTGCCCGGTGGCCGAGTGGGTAGTATGCTTGCCTTCTGCCCATAAGGTCCCGGATTCGATCCCCTATTGGGTCAATTGATTCGCACTGCAGATGAGATCTAACCAGATCAAAACAATTATGCACTGTCTCCCAGCTTCTCAACTCACGCTTTATCTACACAAGTAATTCATCATGTAACTAAATCAAATCCTCCATTTCTTTCATAACACTTTGTCAACAGCAAACCTTACAATATATTAAGCAGGCGGTGAGAGGTGACACATCTTTAAAGGAGTTTAAAAAGAGATTATGGAATTGTGATTATTCATGATTGTGAATGTGTATATCTGTGCGTAAGAGTGGAACGCGGAGAACAGAAGTTGGTTACGAATGGGTGGGTAGGTGAATGAGTCAGAGTTCATGAAGGGAGGTTATGTCATCAGATTGTTTCATCTAAATTTCCGTCTTTTCGACAATAATCATCTTGGCAAATGTAGTTTGAACATTTTGGTTTTTCGTAAGCTCACAGATGTTGTTAAAAAGAACTGTCCGGAACCTCAACTCATGTAAGTAGGACTGGTTGTTTTAATAATATCTGATAGGTGCTTCGGTCAGGAAGGGAGAATCATTTGTGTGTTGAACTTGGGTCATCGTAATCTTCTCTTGTGGGATCGTTTTCTTGAACTCATTAGAGGGAGGTCGTATCATCATCATCATACGAAGAGGTACCTTCGATTTACGGATTGCGAATTATTTCCTGACCAATTGTCTGAATAAATTCATTCTTTCTCTACAAGTTATCCTGCAATACGGCAATGTGCCATCTAACCTAATTGATCATTACGTTAGTCAAATGTGACAGGATAACTTTGCACTAGTATGTACACCTTGGTTGAACACATATTCACTAAGGGGACAATGCAGTCTATCTGCGAATGAGATTTGGTCTACTTATTGGCAGTCCGGACTGCATACGACCAACTCGAATCATCGGAATAGACAACATCTGTCGTCTTGTGACTTGGCGAATGACATCCTGCGGTCATCACGAGTCACCTGGGGATCGGGAACTCTTTGGTGCTTTTTATCAAATTTATTTGAAATGATTTCGTTCACCTCATTGATCTGTTCGATCTTAGGAGATTGAGTGCCATGATTTGATAAATGTGTCTGGAAGTGGTTTGCGTTTTCGGACAATTCTAATCAAAACAGATATTGGTAAAAAATTGAAACCAAGTTGATAAAAGTCATTATGATGATAGTGCGATGATTGTGTGCTTTGTTCTATTATGGTGTATATCGACGGAACCCAGTCAATCACTTCATTGTTGAGGATATTATCTTGTGTATACTACCACATTCGTTCGTTCTTTCGTCGATATATTGGTTTCTGATGGAAACGAACTCAAATCCATAAGACGAGAGAGTCCGGAGTTATTGGTTGCGAAATCCGGTGTTAAACCAATTCGCCGTGAGCAGGAGAAGAAAAACAGCGGTGTATGGAACGTGTGCTCCACCGTGGTCGACATCGCAATCAAGTGGTAATAACAAGTTTGGTTATTCCTTATTTTTACCCAATCAATAATTTTGTTTAGGGGCCAATTGGGTATCACAACCCATTGCCTCCTTTCATCAGATCACCCAGACGTCAATCTGTACGACTTAGATACCCGTGTCTCCCAGTTCACTCGAGATTGCTCAAACGAGAACAAGAAAGCAAGTGTCCAACAAACACACTTTCAAGGGGTAACACGTTCACAGACCACAACAATCATCCGGCTTCAAATGCGCTGGTCATGGTTCATCAGCTGGAAGACGATTGGAATCGGTTTGTGGTTCTGTATCATCATAGGCTCACGTGTGCTCATTTCCACCGCGCGCCCGAGCGTGTGTGCGTGCGCGTGCGCTCGCGGGCACAGGAGATAGAGAGTTTATTTCGTGCTATACCACGAACTTGCATGTTTTTTTCACGTGATCATTTTAAAAAGTTTTATCAGATAGAAACACTTGGATCAGATGATACCTGGATTAATAGGTCTGAGGCACATTCTGGAGTTCCACAGCATTTCATTGAGAGCGAATGATCTGTGGAACACAAAGATGACTGTCAAAGTGGATACTGTGTTTTAATCAACAGATAGATCAATCAGGGATCGGATGAGGTATACTATGGATACGCACACATACACACACACGGAGAGCATGATTATGCTGGAGCAGAACAAGATGGTGCTTCACTCAGTGATTGTATGTCAAACCTACTCAGATGCAAATTGCTCAATTCCCGGTTTTTCGACACCAATGATTATCTGTATTGTTTTCACACTTTCATTATCTAAACGATAACAAGCTGATTGAATTTAGATTAACATTCTACTACCTCTATCAACTTTCATCCGGGGTATTATTCAGATGGTAAACCATCTTCCTTGATTCAACTTTTTCCCACTCTGTCATGTGGACGGACGCATTTTCGTGATGTTTGAAAAACAGCGATCATTAGAACCGATAGAAAACAAACACTGCGAGATGTCTACCAGTTAACTTGCAGTTGCGATGACACTTACATCGGCAGAACGAATCGGCCTCTGGCATAGCGGATGTCTGAACACATTCATAAGGGGTTGGTACAATTGATGACGCAACAAATTCTTACAGGTCAAACTAGTAAAATAAATCCAGGGTCATTAGTCGCAAAACATGTCATGGCAACTGGATACATCGTTAACCCACAAATATCGTTCAAGCCATTACTACGTAACATGAACCCCAGGATTTTGGCGTTAAGCGAGGCGATGCAAATAGAATTACATAACCCAATCATTTTAGATGGATGATGGAAGATGCGGGGTATTGTATACACTCTCGGATTTCTTTTACGCTCGAACTTCACGTGATCGGTGGACATAGGCCTCAGTAATGTGTGAGATCAATGTGTAAGATCATTGAGGGTTCGACCTCACAAAATCACAGTTGCTTTAGATGCTCAAATGGTCCCAAGAACACACCTCACACATCAGAGAGTATGCTGCTAGGTGCCTGTTTTAGTAAGTGCTCTTGTGGCATTTAGTCAGTAGACTCGAAAAAATGCAACTACTCGTGTGCGTGTGATTTCCTTAATTAGAAGTACTCGAGTGAGACAAGTGTCAACGTGAATTGTACCCTGAACTTCCCCTTGATCATGTCTACTCATTCCGTTACGGACGATTACCGTCCTCTTCCTCTAACACGCATGCACATACACGTTGTGGCGCACTTCCTTGCATAGACATAAACCAGTATGACCAAGTGTACATCACTCAGGAAATCCTTACGCCATTTTTATTGAGTAACCTTTTGTTCCATCGTCCAGGTAATCATTTTCATATGACTCGCCATGACTGAGAAAAGCTGTATGCTTTGAACCCAAAGTGTTCTGCTTCTTGCTCTTCGGGCGAACTACAGGTTAGCCTCGTTCCCGAATGTAACATGTGTAACGAGGAAAATCAGTACGCCCAAGGAGATATGGTGAAGTTGCATGGATGGGGTTAGTGCGGTTGGACAATTCACTTGTGTTCTCGTGTTAGCTTGTGGTATGATTTACCTGTTTTGTGAACTTCAATGAGGTACAAGGTACAATTCAGTAGAACTGTGACCTTTGTGCGCATTGTAAATTATGTCAGCATTGCAAAACAGTTTTCAACATTCATTTTTTTGGCAATATCTCCAACACCGATGTTGTCTTACTGTGGGAATTGGAGTAGACACGAATCACGAATCATGTACCGCAATCTCAAGCGAAACACAGAATCGTACTGTTAGTCGTATACCAAAATCTCCGGTTACCGAAACGGAGGAAGAAGGTCACAGAATTAGCGGTTCAGTCTATCGATAAAAAATCAATTAGAATTAGAAAATAGGTACAATGAAATGTCATCGATTAAACAGGTTTTCAACAGCCGCCTGCTTTGAGTTTTGATGCCAAACAGTGTCTGTTTGAAACGCCTGGCCTCTGATTGGTCGATAATGTGGTTCGTTGTCCAGAAACTGTAACAAGTAAACCCTTGGTGGGCATTACCTCACCACAGTTGCACACCTCGGATATTCAGCGACATCAGAAAACAGGTTTCTTTTCTATCAATGTAGTTAGATTGGCTTACAGCAATCTGTGTTGCTTCGGGTTTGCAGAATGGGCCTTTATTGGAACTGCAAAATAAATGACATCTTGATATTATTCGTCTAATAAAACCCAAACTGTGCGCTCAGTGGACAGTGAACAAACTACCCCGGCTTCGATAAACGGGAATCGATTCACTTTTTCGGCGTGCCTCACTATTATCATCTGATTCCACGTAGTAATGATGGTAATTGCTTGAGAATAAAAATCCCCCTCAAAGTTGTCGAATCTGTTTTTTATCCTGCACGGGTTCCCGTACGTCCATTTGTTTAGCCACCCATCTGTCATTTGACATTAGTTGAAACTATCGATCACGAAATATCTTGTGCCAAACATGAACCTCCCGTTCACCGCGAATGATTTCATTTCTTAGTGCCTCTATCCAACTCTAACGATCTTAGCCCCTTCTAGAGACCACTTTAGTGCGATTCAATATGTTTCTTTTTAAATTATAACCAAACCATTGTACCGGTTTGCTTGTTCGGATTCTGATTGGTGCTGCATCTCACCACATTTTGAGTTTGTTCGCTTAAAGAAGTGATGAAACTCCCCCCTCCCCCGGTGTGTTTTTCACGGCTGACATTTATTTATTTCGCCGGTTCGGACACATTTGTGTGTGTACAATTGTAACCTTTATATTTGCAATACTGCATTATTATTCGTGGTTGTTTGGAATCAATTAGACTTCAAAAACCTTTGGAATGACTTCTCAGATTGCGCGTAACGAAATGTTGGCCCAACTACTCGTAAGGAGTTAACAAATGGTAGTATGTTTTCCGCGCGCTTCCCCAATCTCCTGCATGCATATTTCTTACTCCTCCATGGATAAAAAGTCAGTCGAAGACAGTACGTGGGCAAGTTGTATGGCAGTTTGAAAGGGATCTGTATTTTGTCAGCAAAGTGCCATTTCATTTCGTACAACTGACTGAGATTTCCACTGATGAGGTCATTTCTGACAGATTCCTGATATGTTCTTTCCTAGAATTCGTTTATCTCACTCTCTCTCTCACTCCTAAACCAAAAGCATTCAGCGCCAGTAGCTTTTTCACTAGCACAACACAAATGACATCGCATTCTAATGGAAAGTCGGAACCGGGTACTCTCACATTCTACTCTTCTGTCTTGTTTTGAGTACATTTTACTCTGCCCCGTGTTGGCGCCAATACGTACGTACACTGACTACGACAAACTACGTCACACTGATAACTTTTTCGATCAGTAGTGTGCTTACGTCATCCTTACCCACATGCGTGTGTTTGTGTGTCTGTGTGTATTTACATAAAGAGGAACACCACTAAATCATGAGTATCAGTTGTTATCGGATCAGTTACATTTTACTTTCCCGGTTTGTACAATGCACTGATACAATCCCTTGTTGCTCCATGGTCTGGTTTTATCACGTGTAACTGAATTATACGTTTACTGGTACCAAGGGATCTCCGCGAGTATACAGAACGAGCACAAACCGCAATTCATTGGGCGAATCTACCGCAAAACTTAAAACTTTTATTCTATCTGTGTTACTCTTCTCCAAACATCGTTCCGCTATACACCGATACAAGATCACCCAAACAATTAGGGAAATGCTGTCACAGTGGTTGGCGAACTGCCCTTAAACGTACAATGCCCATACAACAGTGACATTATTGATTTTATCGCAATAAACACCTTGATCGCAGGTTTTGATATCCCGGCCGAGCACCAGCAGGCGTTACGGAGCTTCAGGACGGCACAGCTCGGAGTTGGCGCGGACCCCCTGTGGCACGCCTTGGCCCTGCGCACCCTTTTGAATGGAGTGCTGCCAACTTTGAACGAGGCCACTTGCTCGTAACTATTGCTGGAGCGTTTCGTGGAGAGTCTGCCGGACGATCAGCGGCAAAAAACGTAAAAAGCCAACGCGCGGAGTGTCATGGATGTATTCATGTTGAATGAAGACTTGAATCAGTTAACCCATTATGAACTTTCTGCTTTTCAAACTGACGGAGTCCCAAAGAGATAACCGACAGAGGTTGTTACGGCAGCACTGAAAAAGCTGAAAGAATAAGTAGCGGCACTAAAGTCAATCTGCTGAGTAAAGATGAACAGGAATGTGTGTTCAATGAGGCAACCTGGGTCAATGGCGGAGGAATTGCCCAGAAAGATTCATAAAACGTACTCTTGACAAACGGTTTATTCAATACACGCTCATCTTCCCAAACAAATCTACTATCAGAGCAGTAGATTGCGGTGCAATCCAGGGCCATTTGGAAATAATGGGTCGGATAGAGCTATGTGTGATCAATACGGGTACGGTAAATATCTTTGGCTAGACTCCAATCAAACCAGCCCCTGGAAAAATGGGATACAGCTGTGAAACCAGTTGGTGGTTACCGGTTGAAGGTAGACAGAGGAGCAAAACGGACAGTCCGTGTTGAAAACAATATGATCAATCATCCATTTGTCATATCAGAAGACACGAGATAGACTATAGTAGGGGCCATGGTTGAGCGGAACAACGAACGGCTCGGGACCAA
>UZAN01041463.1:42336-53933 GCA_900618425.1 Echinostoma caproni | reverse complement strand
CAAGTTCGTACACTTCACTGATGTTGCGCAGATGTTCGAGCGTTGTTTAAATACACTGATTCCAATCCATCGTTCGCCACAGGTTTTGGACAGTCTTTGCTCGTACACGTTGGTCGGTCGGTCGGTTGGGAATGACTGGTGATTTATCAAGGTTTAACTGGCACAAATGTGGACTAGTGTGACACCCGACCACCTTCCTTCCTGCATGCCATAAATGTTCCAATTTCTCAATATCATTTTACGTTATCTGATCGAAGTACACACGAATGGAAATAATTTTTTTCAACGTTTCCCGTGCCGTGTGTTCAGATGTTTGCAGACGTTCTGTGCGGACCGTAATCTTCAATTTGATAATAAAATATATGCAAATAGATAATTAAACTATCCATTTGAATGGTGAATGTTTGGATTATCCCATTCGGGTTTTTCACAGGCACCAGGTACTGTGATGTTGGATGTGAGTTTCAGAACTTGGGAGATCGTTAATTCCCCACTGTTTTTATGCATTTAAATGCGATGGAAATGTTTGTGATAACAAAAACGTGGCACTGGGCAGCCGTTACGCAGTGTTCGGGACTCATCTGCAGTGCGTACTTTTTACGTCTCTGCCAGGACTCGAACCGCAAATACTCGGGTCGGGACTCCAAACCCTTACCCTTGAGCTACACGGTCGAGGGTCAGCTTGTGTAAATGGCTCAATCAATTTAGATGGTGAATGTTTGAAGTCCCAAACAGGACGAAACAACTGTCCAGTGCTCTTTGTTGGTTATCACAAACATTTCCATTGCATTTAAGTTAAACTATCGCCCTACATTCTTGTTGCCACTTGCTGAGCGTTAATCTGCTTGATTGTGCTTAAAATAACTACTTGTCGTACGTATTGCATGAGTGGATGTTAAAAACATAAATACATTTAGTTATAAGCAATCTTTAGAAGCTTGTAAAGTGTTCCAGTGAGTTGATTATCATTGATTATTCCTGTCGATTTGTCCTTATCTGTGTTTGATTCTCAATTCTCCGCAAGATTCATTTTGTTGAACATTATATTTTCAAAAAGAGTATTGCACTGTACCAGCCCATCCACCCACCCACTCCCGTTAATTTCATTGCCTCATAAATCTTGATCGATTGGG
Organism: Echinostoma caproni; assembly: GCA_900618425.1. Classification (NCBI taxonomy): domain Eukaryota; kingdom Metazoa; phylum Platyhelminthes; class Trematoda; order Plagiorchiida; family Echinostomatidae; genus Echinostoma; species Echinostoma caproni. The sequence goes on along the minus strand of UZAN01041463.1, from coordinate 52,800 downwards.
ATAAAACGAGAGAAGACTGGTAATCATTTGAGATGTCATAAAATTGCCTGACAATTTCTCTCATTCCAATCTCGACTCGCGTCTGGACAATGAATGATCAGGGGACAGTTATATCCCTGTGTTTGATCGATAAATTGAAATCAAAATTTGACATCATGGATGTACGATATCAAGCTCCAGAAACGAAAAGACTCTCCGAGGCGAGCGATGTGCTTTTGCCAAGGTTTCATGCGACATCACTCTACTGCCGTGATCAATGTAATTTTCAATCCACATTTTCATCTGGTGTAGGACATTTTACGCTCAATTAGCAGTCGATAAGCTCCTTAAACAGACAGGATATTCAAATATCTATGAATGACATACTTCATTCAATGAAGGTTTGTGAACCCAGTATGTGATTTGATTTGACAGGTCTCCAACGAAAAGCTGAAAACTAATGATTTTAGAAATAAGAGGAAAGAAATTCCAGCATAATACCGCATTTATTCCAGACGGAAATGTCCAGTGTCACGGTTAATGAGAAGTACTAATAGGTGTTCTTTTGTTTCAAATTCGAACCCATCTGTTACACCGTATACTTCTGCTGTCCTCAGAAATCAATCCGCCGGCAATCAAGTTGGGGAGTGGGGGATTAGACCTTTAACCATAAACTGCACAAAAGACAGTCAACACAAGAAGTGGATGTGAATACGTTACTTAAATAATGGTCCGTTCGGATGAGGCCGTTCAAATTCACAGACACCAGGTGCTGCTGCGTAGGGTCAAATAGTTCTTTAGTTTTGTATTTCAGCTGCTCAATGTAGTAAGCCAAGCAGAACATCATAAATAAACAACAGGTGGAGAATGGCCGAACTCGCAGGGTGTTAAGCACTATATCCGAATTCGACTGGATACATTTGATTGGGTTCGGTTTAAATGTAACAATCTAAGGGTAGCGGAATGTGATTCATCACATTAGAGTTAATTGTAAACTGATTTTCATCCTACACATAGCAAACAAAGCGTGAACGGAAAAGGGAGGAGCTGTTTTGATCTGGTCGGGATTTCATCAGTAGTGCGTATGAATTCAGCGACCTAAATGAGGATTGAATTTGGAACCCGTTCAGATAAACCTCAAGCATACTACCCACCTGAGCGTCGGGCATCTAATCGAACCTTTTTGTTCACATTTTGTTAACTTTGCAAGGTTGCTAAGAGAGCTAGGTTTATTACCCCATCCATGCTTTCCAAGATGAGTTGAACTATATTGTGTGTGGGAACCCCATGAACCAAGATTTGATCAATCACTTACTCTCTCTCTCTCTCCCTATCTCTCATCAAGGACGTAGTTAGGTCGATGAATTCACACTGTTGATGAGACCAAACCGGGTCGAAACTGATCAACGATGCTTTCTAAATTTTCACTTCACGTTTTATTTGCTCTGTTTATGAAAAAATGACCACGGAGTATTGCTGGCGTTTCGGAATACTCCTAATAAGTTAAATATAACCTTGAATTTGGATTAGACCTTGAAGGTTTTAAAGATAAACAAATGGAACGGAAATGCTATGGCGATCATTGCAAACAAATAGTACAAACGATGGCCACATTATCAAATAAATTGATAGAGTATTTTGTGATAACCAGGTAGAACAAACATAGCTTTTAAAGAAATACGTACCTCGGGAAGGTAACCTCTTTAAAACCAATAATTCCTCGTTTTTAGATTATACATTTGGACAATAATGTTTCAAAAGATTTAGTGTCTTACATCCAACTTCGTTTGAGTACGTGATTTACCCACCGATCTCACGCACATCTGATACTACCAGGAATCTAATCGACCTTAATTAAATATTCATTTTCTGGACACCAATTTCCCCACATTCTGTAAGATAATTCACATTATTTTTTGTTTTTGTTCATTTTGCCCCAAACAGGGTGAGATTTCGACGTGAAGATTCGACATTTGTACTCAGTTTGTGCAGCCAGTCCGCGCCAAAGCATTACAAAATTGAGGAGCGATTAGGTCGATGGTCCATTGAAGGTGGCCAGTATTTTGAAACATTGATCGAAGTGAGCACAAGTTTTGTTCTTCAAATGGTGTTTTTGTACCTCTCTCTCTCTCGCTATCCCCATATAACTCTTTCTCCCGCTCGCTCTGTGATTTGTTTAATACTTCAATCATTGCACTCATCCTAATGCGAGACACAATTCAGGTTCAGACAACGTTTAGGTTTCAAGTGAGTAGTGGAGGATTTAATTCAATTTCAAAGGAGAAATTCGTCGTGTATGTGCAAATAAAGCGTGAACTGAAAGGCTAGGAAGCACTGGACAGCTGTTTTGGCCTGATTGGGTCTCATCAGCAGTGTAAATCCATCGACCCAACTGGGGATCGAACCCTGGACCTCACAGGTAGAACGCAAGCATGCTACCCACTAGGCAATCGGGCAGCTAATCAGACCGTTTTTCATTTTCCATTTACACGATATAGCACAACCCCTCTTTGCGAGCTTGTTGTGGGCTACAGACCCTGCTCACCTCAGCACTAGGCTCCGAGTTATGACTCACCTGGAAACATTCACAACCTGCTGATTAGACCTAACCAGGTCGAAACAGCTGATCAATTCCTCCTGGCTTTTCAGTCCATGCTTCGTTTGCTATCTACATGACGAATTCACCTTCGAAACTTTCAGTTTGTTTGGCCACTACTGCAAAGCTGCTATGCGTACGAGGTTTGCATTCTAAGCAAACAAGGTTTTCCCCCTTTTGTAGTCGCATTTGCGTGATGCCAGAGCGCATATCATATATACGTGTTCCACTGACTTGTTTCCGTTCGGGGCCAAACGAGCGCACTCAAATACTGTGCGTGTTTAATCAATCCAACCCACACCGTCCGCCATCGTTTGTTCCTATTCAGGGGCAGTGCAACCGATTGGGGAAGACGAACGTGACAACTATCCGTTGCACTGCCATTCCAAACAAACGCCGCCATTTTGAACGCTTCCCTATTCGAGGATCGTGTCACTAAATGTAACCGTCATTCATCTTGGAATTGAGAGTAGAAAATCGATGTGATTCGTCATCGTGTTGAGACAAGAAGTTCAACCTGTGCTGAGTAAATTCTTGAGAAATAATGATTAGCTGTGCACTTTTGCATTATTCAAGTGACTGGGTGTGTTCCATACAAGTTTTGCGGAAAGTCATGCGACGTTAGCCACAACAGCGAGATATATTTCAGTTTCCAATATCCCACTTGTGCATGGTTAGCCGTGGCTAAAGAGCATGCATTACAAACTTTATCACCATCTGCAAAATCTTAATTCTCTCGCATCCCCATTTGAATTGGCACTGTGAGGAGTTATCGGGACATAATTTTAGGTCGAGAGGAATTGAGGGAAAGAGATTTGATGAGAGTCAAGGTAGTCCTTCAGTTAAATCACTGCCCTTATATTGGTCCAGGAAAATGGTCAACGATCAGAGGCAGGGAATATAAAGGGAAAATATCACTGTTGTCAACAATAACATCACGAGTAATTATTCTGCATCTGACCAGTTTAATATTGTTCACATTGTTGTTTGGCAGATTGTGAAAAGTTAAGCAGCCTTGGTTGGATTCGAACCCACGCATCGACGCCACCTACGTTTTCGTACAGCGCACGCTCTACCAGCTGAGCTACAGGCCTCCATCACGTTCTCCATTATATGAGTACTTATCAGAAGTTGAGTAAATAACTCATGGTGATTGCAGAATATGTGCAAACTTATTGACCACTTATTGATATATAACTTCACAAAAAACCGAATGGTAGCAACGGACTCCGAAAAATGGGTACAGAGTATCATGTGGTAACCACGGTTAAAAAATACGAACAGATACGATTAGGAAAAACGACCTGTGCATTGTTCGGAATCCTCGTCTGTGGTAATTACTAAGCAATCGCACCGCATACACTACCACACAAAGTAATGCTTTTTCAGCCGAGCAGACTAATGTGTAGAACGCATAGTAGTAGTTTCTACCAGTAAAACTGAAAAATCCAGTGTGTTTTACCCCCCCCCCGCCTTCCCCGTGTAAATTGAGTCAAGTATTCCACTCGCTTACCACAACATCGTTTTCCAAACCTATCTCAATCCAGTCTGTATCGAACATATTACAGTGCAGGCATCCTTATGACAAAGAAAGTGGTCCGTGATTTGTATGTGAATGTGATAATGTCAGTTTGCCGAAATCGAAAACAGATCGTCTCAATCATTAATATATGTAATAAGGGGGATTTGCAACCGAAATCAGCTCGCTAGTTTACGTCAGTTAGTCAGAGAGCGGGTTAACATGCGTTAGGTCAGAATGTTAGCATTTTGAACTTTCATTTCCGGCATACATGTCGAATGTCCACGTTGCCCAGTGTGCCCCATCATCCACTGCAACCAGATGGGCATGAAAAAAATTCATATTCCACTCCCCCCAGGGATATTCAACTCCCCATGGATGAGAAACCTGCCAGTGGCTTCCTAGTCCGGATATAACCCCCAGGTATAGACTTGTTGTACTCTCAGTTTAAGTGAAAAACCCCTCACCAAGGGTGCGCAGTGAATGAAACTTCCACGTGGTACCCGCGGAGACGCTGATTCGTTTTGAGGATAAAAAGTTCAGTGATGTACTTCTGTTCCGCTCTCACTGGCTCCTGTCGGTCACGATAACGTAAATTCCCCTACGTTGTACGCATATCAACAAGAACCTGGGTGTATGGATGTCAAATATTTCTAAGGCATGACAATAATCTCAAATTGAGCATCATTACACTCGCCTGAGGTCATTTGCAAAACACAGAGATTGCTTGTACTTTCGCCATGCTTTACTATCGGAACATATGAATGGGGGGAAATTAGACCAGCTGGAATCGAATAAACACGGCTGGATGAACGTATTGATCACTTTATGTTCTCTGTCCTAAAGAAACGGAAGTTCAGGACTGCCTCGACACCAACTGCTTTTCCGGGTCCGTGCCTAGATAACGGTCTGTTCTTAACATGGTAATTTAGAGATTCACTGTTGATCAAGATTAGAAAAGGTTGCACTAATAGGATGAAGCGCTCAATAAGAAAAGCGATTCGGACCCATATAACGATAGACACTCATGAAGCAGGAAGAACGTGAAAGTTTGCTAATTGGTTGCAATTTGTGTCTTCCCTGAACACCGTTGTGGGATGAACAGCAGTAATTATAAATCACACGATTGTGGGACGATCTTTTCACCCGTGATAACCGGTAACGTAGGCCCTGGGAGCATGGGGTGACCAGTTACATAAGAGCAAACTATGGTAGGAATAGGATTAATCTATAATCGAAGCCCTGTACTGACAGTATTTGAACTTCAGACCTCAGGCTCCAAAACTATAGTCACCAATAATGACTGAAATGGCTTCACCACCACTACCACTACCACCACCACTACCACCAACAGCACCAGCAACAACAACAACACGATAAATAACACAATGCATGTTTTCAAATTGCCACGCGTAAACTGTCGTTTACTTTTCTGCATCTAATTTGTGCTTTTATTATTTGGTTGGATTTTCTTGTTTTGTATAGTCTGCTTGTTTACTTTCACTCTTGTTGTGTCCCCGTTTGGTTGAATCTCGTGGCACAGATGATTGATCACTATCATCACAGACAAGATGGATTATTGTGCAAACTCCGANGGGGGGGGGGGGGGGGGGAATGTAAAGACTGATCAAATCATTCTAATCTTCACAGGGATCTTATTAATGTGTAACCGTTTCCAAGATAAACATCATACCAAAAAAGCCAACTGCAGTTAACTAATCAGGTACTGATTAGCTCGTACACTGTAGGTTCAGTCAGAAGGAGAAGTGCATATTGCTTAGTGTTTTCCTGAACTCTCATGCGTAAAAGATATTCTACGCTACTATCATCCAAATGTTTGGTTAACTTGTTGCATGAGGGTAATAAAGGATTTGGTTAGATTATATGATGAATTCCTCATGTAAATGAGCCGTCAACTGAAAACTGAGGAAGAACTGCAGAGATCTTTCCACCTGGTTGTTTGGGTCCCCTGGTTCGATCTCCTCCAGTAGGGTTTCGTGGATTTGCACTCTCAATAAAACCCAACCGGGTGAAAAACAGTTGTCTTCCTGACCTCTTGATTTTTCAGCTGACATCTCACTGACATGACAAATGTATCATTTAGTTTATATAGCTACCAAAATGCATCGTGGGTTCTACCAGAGAACCCGATTTTTGGTGAACAGTACGCCGGTCAGTTTCGGTCACAGTCACAAACCGTATTGACGTATTCCAGCTAGCCTCCATCCGCATATAGGAAGGGTCAGACATTCTTTATCCGAAAGCCGTGCAAAACAATTTTTGCATGGAATCTGTTGAAATCAACTTTGTCTAAGTTACACAATAAGCCCTGTTGAAAGCATGTCATTCAAAGGGGATGCTATCATTGTTACTCAAACCGGTTTTGCTAGAGATCAATAAAGTTTCCTTTTCCGGGAACCTTTAACTTTATTGAACAAATTTTACTGGAATGTTTTAGTACATTCTGCTTACCTTTCGCATATTTGAGCACGATGCTCACAGCGAAACTAGATTTAATCCGTTTGATGGCTTGGTGCTTGCACAATTTCGGTTTCATTTGGCTGGTTATTATGGGCTGCGCATTTATCCGGAACTTATCACGTGACCCCATGTTGATTTTCTGGGGTTGTGGGGTGGGGTGCGGTGGGGTGGGGTGGGAAGACACTGATGAATGACCTTTCTGTTTCGACATTGTGTCATCTGTCGATTAGATGTTTAGTGGGACTGAGTTGTCAATGCTTTGGATTGTTCCAATTGTTTTGGGTGATCTGTTCATAATGGATCTGATGCGACAGACTTAACAAGTGTATGTGTGGGGTGATATGAAACAAAAGGAGTAGAAGTGGTAAACCAATTTTTTCCCGTTCTACTGAACAATTCGTGCAGTAATGTTCCATTTGTCGCGTGTGAACCTGTCAACTCAATGTAGACACACACGCATCCGGCATCCAATTAAGTCTCATTCAATCATTGAAGATGCTTGTAGAAAAATACCCCATACGATCTACCGATAAGTGGTTTCTATGCGTTATTTTGTGACTTGGTTGAATGCATCTATGGCGGGGAGAATTGAGAACATCATTTGTTCCGCACTCGCATGTTCGATGAGTTTTGGGGACAGGAAGAACAAACGCAATTTAGTGAAACAAACCGGTTTTCAATTCTCAGCAGGGCACTGTAGACATAAGTCTGGTTTTGAATCGATTTGCGGTCAACTGAATGTCACTGAAGTCAGAACACACACACACACACTTACAAGAACGGAAACCGGGAAACAACAGCAAAGTGTGGGAGGTGAATTGAATTTCGCAATAATATGGAATCATCAACAAATTTATAATCGGCTACCTAAATCGGGTTTTGAACAACTCATTTGTTTAATGCTCTATAACTCTTATTGATGAGAAAATATTTAGTTAGCTGAGTTAAATTTTAGTGTACAACGAAATGATCGTTTTAGGAAGAAGAGCGCAGAATTTATTCATAGCTTTCATCTTACGGAGATTAATTCTCCGTTGGTCTGCTACATGAAAAGTATCGGTTACCACGTCAACGCCACATTCATTTCACATTGTGACGTACCCGATTTCTAGTGCTCTATCTAACTGCTTGTTCAATCAGATAAATTTGTTTCTCACCAAAAGTTTAACCGGCCGTAAATCATCGCGTGATGCTACTTGTTCTGTGCTGCTGGACTTGAACCACAAACATCACAATCGTAGTGGGAGCAGCAACAAGAGCAAAATTATGTTCAACCGAAACTGGAAAAACTGTACAGATTCGCAGCGGGATAGTTGACTTGTGGGTGAGAGGGAGGAGCAATATTTTGAATAATGTTGACCGTCAAATTGCTTTTTATCGGGCACGTACCTTGGCTAGTAAACATGTTCATCTAACTTGAAAGTTTATGATGAAATTTTACAAAAGTCAAAACTGGCGTTTGAATGATAGTAAATATTGTCAACACTTGCGCCCTACCGGCTTCTCAGTTTTGGTCACCTATCTAACAGCTATCTATCCAGTGCCATTCTACCAAGTCTCGTGCATAAAGCTGTTTCCACTAAGACGGTCCCTATGAAACTGTCGTCCAGGTTTCAACTATGGGATTCCCCGGGACAACAAATATTTATCCATTGCCAAACCAGTTGTACAGTTATTCATAAGAAAGAGACTGAACCCAATCAGAGGTCCCAAAGAATCACCGATCACGGCGGTCTGAAGACAAGATGTCCGGGTCACTTGAATAATGACTATGACCACTTTACAATTACCGCTGTCATCTTCTTTGCCTTCTAGAGAAATATACTGTAATTAAGTTGTACGCTCAGATGATATTAAAGTGATCACTATGAAACCGAGATAGACTCCTCAAACCGGCGGAGATGTGACAAAAAAAAGCAATTTTGAAAAAATCGTACTGAAATTCGGATACTATTCACCGGTTACTTCATCAAAGTTGAGCTGTTCACATGAATAAATAACTGATTTACCAGGTGATTGGAATGTTGATGCGTACGACCATGCATATCATGGTTTATATGTATTAAGTAATGATTCCAGTTATGGAATGCCATTTTACTGTTCTGGAGTGCCATAACCTGTGAGACCACCTACTATGAAGCTTATTGGTAGTAATGACAAACATAATAATAAATGAATGAAATATTACATCTTCAGAACAGATATAATGGTTTTGGATCGTTGCTGAATATCTGAATGTCTGTTAGAATGCTCCGTCACCCTAGAGCGCATTTCCTGAAGGCGGGAAAGGTACGCGCATCTGAACTTCTATTCTTTTTTTGTCTGTTCTAAATGAGTAATAGTTTACGTTTTTATCATTCAAAGCCATAATTGGTTGTGGAAAAACTTTACCGTCCTGAAGGCCAGTTTTCTTTTCCGTGATTAACACCTTCTATTTAGCACCCACTTGCCAGCGGTAATCAATTACCACTGGTAAATTTCAAAGAATAAAACCCTTATTCATGATCACCCTATTGGGAGTGGAGTAAAAGTAATGAATTTCATTTCATACTACTCTTTCTACCGAGTAGTTTAGGGTGCAATAAAAAATCACCGTCTGTTTTGAGTTCTTTCGCCGTGTGTACTTGTTTTGAGTATTCCACGGCACAAGCCATTTTTATGACTAAGATGCGGCCACTCAGAGTGCTATGTTACGTGACTCAAAGCAGGCGGAAAACCTTAGGCTGGAGGTGTTGAAGGAATTCGACCCGTTGTGGTAATATGATGTTGACTGTAGAATGTTCAATGGTAATTGCAAGCCAAAGCGCAGTCAGAGAGTGAATAAAGAACCAATACGGAACACTGAATTACTATTTGAAAAATTCTTTCAGACGGTTTGTAGAACGCCAGTTTAGAATAGATACACCCTGAAGATTGGTAAAGTGATTTAAACTTGGTGATACCACCACCGGTTAAATGCCAACATTTAATGAGGTGGCTCTGGTTGAGAGATACGCGGTTAGGTTTTCAACTTTCTCGCCGTTTGTTGTTCGATAAGTTTCGTTTAGGTTCCGTAATAGCGGAAAAGCACAGTCATCGTTCGCTTACGCAGATAACGAAAAAAAATTGAACGTTATAAGTAAATCATTTCAAAGTTCATCCTGTACCCTGCTCGAGCGCCTGTAACAAAGCTGTCCTGATTTTTGGTTTCTGAGCTCGCGTCATCCACAACTGCTGCTTTTCAACTCAGTCAAATGTTATAAAGTTCTTGGTCGCGGTCTAATAATGCGTTGGAAGCCTAAAAAAGACAATTTGATGCAACTCAGCTGCCCCTTTCCCTGGATCTTTCGATCGACGATCGAAAGAACAGCCTCTGTGAGCAATGTGATGTTTATTTTGATGCGCGGATCTGGTGAAATGTTATTTTCTTCATTGAATACAAATTTGCAAACTAATTCCTGATTTCACAGGGGCGACTGATCAGCCTGGGGTGGCTTTATCGAGATAAGATATTTGTTTGTTGTGACTGTAGTTGATGAAAAATTAAAATAGAATCAACTTTCATGCCTAAAAACGCGGTTGGATGTGCGACTAAGATGTCAAACATAAACAATGTGTGTGTGCGTGTGCGTGTGCGTAATCCTAAAACGCGAGCACGCCAGGTGCGATTGACTTACGGTGAGAACTTCCCAGTGACATTTCATTAAAGTGCTTGTTTGTTTTTCAATTTTGTCATCTCCAGGCTGAGAAGGGAGCTTTTGGATGTCCGTTGTTTTGTACACGTAATCTAACATCTATTTTTGGGGTCACAATGATTGATTTGGAGGAAAAAATTTAAAATAAAACAAAACAAAAAATGCTATATGTGCAATGGGTTATTCTAAAACGCACGCACACATACAGATTTATC